>SKCR01030628.1:0-97207 GCA_019454045.1 Zanthoxylum bungeanum
AGATCCGAGTAATTAAGTCCGTAGGGGTGTTTTAATACCTAGTGCACTAAAGCCAACTGGCCTAAAGCTCACTAAATGGATTGAAGATTTTTTATAAAAAAAAAAAAAAAGATGTCCGAAATCCGAGAGTAATTAAGTATGTAAGGGCGTCTTAACACCTAGTGTCGTAAAGCCAACTGACTTGGGAGTCACTGGCCCAAAGCTCGCTACATGGATTGAAGATGTTGTAAGAAAAAAAATCCATTGTTAAAAAAGTTGTGAATTCTGATATAACTTTAGGACATAAATATTACTCTATTTTCAACTACACTTATGAATGGTAAAATTGATTTGATTAATACCTTGTTGGTTGTGTATATGGAGAATGGTAAAAATAATCGAAGAATTTATTTATTTGATAATTTATAAGGAAATAAAACATCTAATAACTTGGATAAAAGTTTCACTTGTTTAGTCACTAACTTGTTTAATTTTTTTGCTTTTGTGTGCATTTAACGTTTGTAGGTATCGTTGCTGTAAGCCCTCACGAGACTACAACTCATCCATTAGGGACACCTACGGGTTTAAAGGCTTGTTGCATATGCTAAATGCAATCGTGATTCCTATGAAAGTGGCTTAGTTTAATTTTATTTTAAAGTTGTTTATTGTATTTTATTTTGTTTTTTTGCTCGAGGTCTAGTAAAATGTTAGGTTTGGGGGTGTGATAAGCGGTAAATATATCACTATTACCACCCCTTTTACTTGATATTTTGTTTAGTTACTTGAGTTTTATGAATATTTTGATGTGTTTTGTGTATTTTGTAGATAAATAAGGTTTCAGGACTCACTGGAATCAAATCGGGGCCAAAACAGCAAAAAACAGACAAAAAGCTCAAAATTGGAATTTCTGCGTCGCAACACGCATAACCTTTGCGTCGCGACGCACTGATGTAATCAGCCTGCCGACATGTGTCATCATGACATCAGCGATCAATTATGCAACAAGCCGACACGTGTCTTTATTGACGTAAGCAATGACAACAGCATCGCAACACACAAGCCTTCACGCATCGCGACGTCGAGCCAATAATTCTGCCGACATCCATATGTCATTGATGAGTGGTAAATGTATCACTATTTCCCACTCATTTAACTTAATATTTTGTATAGTTCTTGAGTTTTGTTAATATTTTGATGTGTTTTGTGTTGTTATTTGTAGAAAAATAAAGTTTCAGGACATTCTGGAGATGATTTGGAGTAAAACTGTGAAAATTGGCAAAAAGGGTATTTTGGTAATTTTGGAGCGTCGCGACACGAAACCCTTGGCGTCCCAACCTCTAACGTGCGTCGGAGGCTGCTAACATGCACCAGGTCAACAAGTCAAAGTTTGACAAGTTTGACTTTGCTAACGTGAGTCGTTCCACGTGTCATCATCACAAACGATCCGCTAACGTGCGCCGCATGCCACGTGTCAAAAATTCAATAAGCCGACATCAGCCAGCCGCCTTGCCACGTGTCACCTTATCTCTCTAGCCGCCCTGCCACGTGTTAGATAAGATTTGAAGCAACCAATCAGGCGCCGCCACGTCAGCGCGTCGTGCCGCGCAAGGCTTGCGCGGCCCGACGCGCCCCTCTTATTGAAGCCTATAAATTCGACTCGAATTTTTAGTTTAAGATGTACCACTTCCTCTGAATTCTCTGATGTAAATAGGGAGTTCTCTTCTTAGTTTCTTTAAAATTTCAGTTTTAATTACGTTTTGTAATAGTAATTTTCTTCTATAATAGTAATAGTAATTTTCTTTCTTAAACTTTTATACTTTCACTATTCAACCATGAGGAGGTAACTTCTCCATGCTAAGGTAAAAAAGTAATTATTTTACTATTGCTATTTAGATTAATCTCCCTTAAAATATAATATATAAACTATTTAAAACCTGACTTAATGAGGATACCGCCATACTGGTCGGTTGGTTATTCAATTTAATCTGGTTAAACCTGACTAATGAGGATATGTCATACTGATCGGTTGGTTTATTAATTGTTCCGCCTTTATGGCTGGTTTATTTATTGTTCCGCCTTTATGGCCGGTTTATTTTGGTTCCGCCTTTATGGCTGGTTTATTGACAAATATTACCGCCTTAATGGCTGGTTGGATTTAATTGACTTAATCAGGTTACCGCCTATATGGCTGGTTGGCAAAATTATCACAAGTATATATATTATATTATGAGAGATATCTAAATAGTAAATAGTATAAGTTAATTCCTTTTACCTTAGCATTTCATTTTATTGTAATTTATTATTCCACAATTACTTTTTAGCAATTTTACTTTATGTCTTTTAAGTTTTTACCAGCTTTAGCTATGTGTTGTAACTAAGTTAGTTATCTAGGGTTATGATAAAATCTAATATCACCGGTTTACAAGGGGTTAGATTATAATTTGGGTAATTAAAAGATTTATTTATTGAGTCATAATCTTAAAGCTTTTTATTAACTGGCCATTAATAAAATTGACTATGTAAACTTAAAATGAACTAGACATAGGATTTTAAGTTTAAAGACCTTAGACTCAATAGCCCACGATCTTCTTTGAGGATAGATAACCCTTTAACAGATTTCCTTACAGGATAGGAATATACCTGTTGGGCTGGGGTAGTCATAATTGGAACTTAATCTTAATGAATCTAGGTAATTTGGTTGACATAGACATATGGTTCAATTGGATTATACTAGGTATTTGTAAATATCATCGAAAGAGGCTTTTACATAATTTAATATTCCAGATTAATAAATTAATATTTTACCCAACTATAATATAACCACTTCATCTTTAAATAATATTGGAATAATTCACAACCCTAGATAGTTTTATAAATTGAATTTTCATTAATCTACTTTCGACAATTTTAGTTACTTGCTTTTAAATTTAGAATCATCACCATTTCAAATCAATCAAACAACCTGTTAGATACTAGTAAAAATTTGACCTCATAAAATTAATAGATTAGGTATTAAGTCCTCGTGGGATCGATGCTTTTTATACTACTTGAACGATACGTGCGCTTGGTTATACGCGTGTGATTACGCCGGTCAAGTTTTTGGCGCCGTTTTCGGGTACTTATTTATCTTTCATTATTAGTTTTGAGGTTAGATACATTACTTGTATCTAATTTTATTTTTACTTATTGTTTTCGTTTTATTGTGTTTCAGGTTATCAGATTTTAATGAGACGAACCAGAAGATTTGAACTACGACCGTTTGACCCAGAAATGAAAGAACCATCAGACAGTTGAGAAGGGAAATGCGACAAGGCCAATAAGCAATTGTTAACATGGAACCTGAACCTTTGGAGGTTGCACCACCAATTCCCATTCGAGACAGAACCATTCCGGTGGTAGATGGCCTCATTTCATGTATTGTACTTCCTCCCTTACCAGCAAATGCAGGTGACATCAAAACTTGCATTCAAATGATTCAGCAATCAGTGCAGTTTCAGGGAAAAGCAACTGAAGATCCTAATACCCACATCTGCAACTTCATGGAAGTTTACGGTACTTTCAATTACAACCGAGAAGCTGAAGAAGCAATGAGACTGCGTGTTTTCCCATACTCCTTGAAGGACAGAGCTAAAGCTTGGCTACATTCACTTCCAGCAGGTTCTATCAGAACTTGGAACACTTTAGCCACCAAATTTCTTGCAAAGTACTTTCCACCAGCCAGAACTGGAAAACTGAGGAATGACATCACATCCTTTGTACAATAAGAATCAGAAACTCTCTATGAAGCTTGGGAAAGGTACAAAGATTTGCTCCGGAAATGTCCTCACCATGAGATTCCAAAATGGCTTCAAGTCCAAACATTCTATAATGGACTTTCTGGAATAATGAGAACCACAATTGATGCTGCTGCTGGAGGAGCGTTGATGGCAAAAGGAGAAGAACAAGCCTGGGACCTAATCGAAGAAATGGCCAACAATAATTCATTGTGGCCAACAAAAAGGAGAATGATTCAACGAATTACTGGAATTTATGAAGTTGGAGCCAATACAATAGTTAGTGCCAAATTGGATCAGATATGCAAATTCATGGAGACTCTCGGCATGCAAAGCAACATTGGAACCACAAATTCACCATATGGAGAAGCACCAGAACAAAATCAACTTGAAGAAACGGTGAATTATGTCAACAATTTCAACAAACAGGGGAACAATCCATATTCCAACACCTACAATCCAGGGTGGAGGAATCATCCCAATTTCTCATGGAGCAACAATTCAAGGCAAAAGAATTATCTACCACCTGGATTCCAGCAACAGAACAAAAGCCAGGAGTTTGAAAAAGACCCAGAAATGAAAGATTGGCTTGCAGAGATGTTCATAAAGCAACAAGCAGCATATGATGCTTTGTTTCAAAGCCAATCTGCTTCCATCAAAGCACTGGAGAATCAAATTGGACAACTGGACAATGCTCAGAGTTACAGACCACCAGGAAATCTTCCCAGCAATACAGAACCAAATCCAAGGAACCGAGGGAAGGAGCAATGCCAAGCCATCACCTTGAAAAGTGGTACTGAAATCAACAAAGATGTTGGAATCAAGGCAACCATTGAAGATGTTCCAAAAGAAGCAGAGAAACAGATGGATGAAAAAGAAGCAAAGGAAAATGAACAGATCACTCCACCTCCACTTTTTCCTCAGCGTCTTCAGAAAAGCAAACTAGACAAGCAGTTTGCTCGATTCTTAGAGGTTTTCAAAAAGCTGCACATCAACATCCCATTTGCAGAAGCTTTGGAACAAATTCCTAGCTATACTAAATTCATGAAAGACATTCTTTCACGAAAATGGAAATTGGGAGATTATGAGACAGTAGCATTATCAGAAGAATGCAGCGCCATCATTCAGAGAAAACTTCCCCCAAAGTTGAAGGATCCTGGAAGTTTCACCATTCCTTGCATCATAGGAGAACATAACTTGGTAAGGCTTTATGTGATTTAGGTGCAAGTGTTAATTTAATGCCTTTTTCTATTTACAGGAAACTGCAAATTGGAGAAGCAATGCCTACCTCAGTCTCACTGTAACTTGCTGATCGAACGCTCGCATTTCCGAGAGGAGTCATTGAAGATGTGCTAGTCAAAGTTGATAAACTCATTCTCCCAGCAGACTTCATTATCCTTGACATGGATGAAGACAAAGATGTGCCAATCATTCTTGGGAGACCATTCTTAGCAACAGGTCGAACTGTGATTGATGTACAAAAATGAGAACTGACCATGAAAGTTCAGGACCAAGAAGTTACCTTCAATGTTTTCAAAGCCATGAAATTCCCGAGTGAAGAAAAAGAGGAAGAATGTTTCAGAATTGATGTTGTTGATAGTATCATTCATGAAACTGATACAGTTCCCACGGAAAAACTTGAAGCTTGCATCACCAACATGACTGACACTGAGTTAAGCGCTGAAATTCTGGAATGTATTAACTATCTTGACAAGCCATTTCGTTTCAAAGTGACACAACCAATTGAAAGTTTGGAACTACCGAAGAAAGACCGGATCAAGCCTTCGATTGAAGAACCACCACAGTTGGAGCTGAAGTTACTTCTGAGTCATCTCAGGTATGCATTTCTTGGAAAATCTTCTGAATTACCTGTTATTATTTCATCTTCGCTAACATTGGAGCAGCAAGAAAAGTTGTTGAGAGTGTTACGAGAGCACAAGAAAGCCATTGGCTGGACTATAGCAGATATTCGAGGCATTAGTCCATCATTCTACATGCACAAGATCCTGATGAATGATGAGTACAAACCCACAGTGGAACATCAACGAAGACTCAATCCAATCATGAAGGAAGTTGTGAAGAAAGAAATCATCAAATGGTTGGATGCTGGCATCATTTACCCCATCTCAGACAGTAGTTAGGTGAGTCCTATGCAGTGTGTGCCGAAGAAAGGAGGAATTACTGTGGTTACCAATGAAAAGAACGAGCTAATCCCAACAAGAACGGTGACTGGATGGAGAGTATGTATGGACTACAGGAAGCTGAACAAAGCCATGAGGAAGGATCATTTTCCGCTGCCATTCATTGATCAGATGCTGGACAAATTGGCGGGACATGAGTTCTATTGCTTTCTGGATGGATATTCAGGGTACAATCAGTGTTATCGCCCCAGAAGATCAGAGAAAACCAAATTTACATGTCCCTATGGTACTTTTGCTTTTCGCAGGATGCCATTTGGATTATGTAATGCCCCTGCTCCATTTCAGCGTTTATGATGGCCATCTTCTCAGACATGCTAGAGCAGAGTATGGAGGTTTTCATGGATGAATTTTCTATGTTTGGAGATTCTTTTGATCATTGTTTGCAAAATCTGGAACATGTGTTACAAAGGTGTGAAGATACAAACTTGATACTCAACTGGGAGAAATGCCACTTTATGGTGCAGGAAGGCATAGTTCTTGGACACCGGAGCTCACAAAAGGGAATCGAGGTAGATAAAGCAAAGATAGAGACAATTGAAAAACTACCTCCACCAACATCAGTCAAAGGAATTCGTAGTTTTCTTGGACATGCAGGTTTTTACATGAGATTTATCAAAGACTTTTCCAAAATTGCAAAACCTCTTTGCAATCTTCTGTAAAAGGATGTGTCTTTCAACTTCACCAAAGAATGCCAGAAAGCTTTTGAGATCTTAAAACATAAGCTGGTTTCTGCCCCCATCATAGTAGCACCAGATTGGACCCTTCCATTTGAGGTAATGTGTGATGCTAGTGATTTTGCTGTAGGTGCAGTTTTGGGACAACGCAAAGCAAAGATATTCCACACCATTTACTACTCCAACAGAACTTTGAATGAAGCTCAACTCAACTACACAACCACTGAAAAGAAGTTGCTTGCAGTTGTGTTCGCTTTTGAAAAATTCTGCTCTTATCTGTTGGGTCCCAAAGTGGTGGTCTACACAGATCATTCAGCAATCAAATACCTGATCGCGAAGAAAGATGCCAAACCCAGATTGATCCGTTGGATACTTCTTCTGCAAGAATTCGATGTGGAGATCAGAGATAGGAAAGGAACATAAAACCAAGTGGCAGATAATTTATCGAGTCTCGAGAATGGAGAAACATCTGGCAAAGAACTATCAATCAAAGAAACTTTTCCAGATGAACAGTTGTTTGCATTAAAACAGCAGGAAGTCTCTTGGTATACTGACTATGTCAACTACATAGTGTCAGGAAAATGGCCGTTGGAATGGACAACTCAGCAACGGAAGAAATTCTTCAAAGAAGTCAAACATTATGTCTGGGATGATCTGTACCTGTTCAAATGATGTGCTGATCAATTACTGAGACGATATGTTCCACAAGAAGAGGTCAACAGTGTTTTGCAGCACCGTCATTCATCACCATATGGCGGACACTTCAGCGGGAATAAAACTGCAGCTAAAGTCCTTCAATCAGGTTTGTTCTGGCCCACTCTTTTTAAAGATGCTCACTTGTTTGTTCTTCAATGTGACAGGTGTCAGAGAATGGGGAATATTTCGAGGAGAAATGAAAGACCATTGTAAAATATTCTGGAAGTGGAGATATTCGATGTGTGGGGAATTGATTTCATGGGACCATTTGTTCCATCATTTGGAAACCTATACATCTTGGTTGCTGTAGACTACGTCTCAAAATGGGTTGAAGCAATTGCACTACCATCCAATGATTCAAAAGTGGTGATCAAATTCCTGAAAAATAACATTTTCACTCGGTTCGGAACACCGCATGCAATCATCAGTGATGGTGGCTCTCATTTCTGCAACAGATATTTTGATGCACTTCTATCCAAATACAGAGTTACTCAAAAGGTTGCCACAGCCTACAATCCACAGTCAAATGGGCAAGTTGAAGTGTCAAACAGAGAAATCAAAAGAATCTTGGAAAGAACTGTTGGATCAATAATGAGGGACTGGTCAACAAAACTAGATGATGCATTATGGGCCTACCGTACAGCTTACAAGACACCTATTGGTATGTCCCCATATCGATTGGTGTTTGGGAAAGCATGCCATCTGCCAGTTGAGCTTGAACATAAGGCGTACTAGGCACTGAAGAAGTTGAATCTTGATCCACAAGCTGCAGGAAAGAAAAGACTTCACCAACTCAATGAATTGGGGGAATTTCGCCTACAAGCTTATGAGAATGCCAAATTGTACAAGGAAAAGACCAAGAAATGGCATGACCTAAAAATAGTGCACAGACAGTTGAAACCAAGGCAACAAGTGTTGTTGTACAACTCGAGGTTGAAACTTTTCCCTGGAAAGTTGAAATCAAGGTGGTCAGGTCCATTTGTGATCACTCAGGTTCTACCATGTAGAGCTGTTGAGTTACTGGATCCCAACACCAACAACACATTCAAGGTTAACAGTCAGCGTGTCAAGCATTATTGGGAAGAACCGTTTGAGTGACAAAAAGAAAGTGTCACACTTTCAGATCCAACATAACGTTCAGGCAGTCACGTCTAGCTGACGACTTAAAACTTAGCGCTCGCAGGGAGGCAACCCATGCAATTTGTGTATATATTGGGATTTGGTATGATTTAATTTTGTGTGTTAAGTTTTTGCAGATTAAGACATTTCAAGATGGAAGAAGCTCTCGCAAGTCTTCGCAAGCAATTTCCTTCTCTCCCTCAAAAATCTCTGATGAAAGTTTACAAAGCTCGCTTGGAATGAATGAGACTACTGATGATCAAAAGTATTCCTACTGATATTTGTTGGGTAATTGAAGTACGGGTCAGATTGGCAAGTGAGTCTTCTGACTCTTTTATTTCACATCTGCCTGGTTTTGGAAGAAGCACTTATGCAAAGAAACGTAGAGCTAAGCAAATGGTGTTTGTTTCAAATGTGCACGCTGGAATTGCAATACTCGTTGTCGTTCTTTAGGAATGGTGTCTGATAATCGTGAAGATAAAATTAAATTCATTAGGGATGGCTTGAGTAAGGAGTCTGTAGATGATATATCTTCGACTCTTGAGACGCATCCCATTGGATATGTTCATATAGCCATTCACAAGTTACACACACAATTCCAAAAAGAAAAACAACAGTTAAGTCTCGGGAATCTGACTCAAAAAGACCATGTTTGCCAATTTATAAGAAAATTGGATGGGAAGCTTGTCACTGACGCAATAGACGTCAATCAAACTGTAAATTCTTGTACATATTTTATCTTTTTGTCTTTTCCTAATAAATGTGATTTATTGTTGTTTTCTTTTATTTTCTCCGACAGGATCCAGATTTCTTTTTGACTACCACGATTTATTTTACTGTTTAACTAATAAATTGTCATTTAGCAAATACTAGTGCTATTATTTTACTCACCCTTTTTAAGTATTATAAATTCAACTCATCATTGCACTTTTGAAGACATCCAGAGTAAAACATGGAAGCCACTTCAAGAAGACGAGTTGAAAACATCTGTGTGTTTTGCGGTAGTAGTATTGGTACTAAACCACAATACGTAGAAGCATCACAAGAATTGGGTCGAGTCTTAGCTGCAAGAAATATGCACTTAGTATATGGCAGAGGCAATCTTGGACTAATGGGGATCGTTTCAAAGGCCGTACAGGAAGGAGGCAGTCATGTTTTGGGAATCATCCCAAAACCCTTGGCAGAAGCAAATCTTATTGAACCATCAAACGGAGAGGAACTGATCGTGCCAGGTATGTCTAAACGACTGGTAGAAATGATTAACTGTGCTGATGCTTTTATTGCTTTTCCAGGTGGCTTAAGCACATTGGAGGAAATTTTTATAGTGTTATCTTGGGCGAACCTGAACATACACCAGAAACCAATTGGGCTGTTTAACATTGATGGATTTTATGATTTTCTTTGTGTGTTTCTTGATGATGCCCGGAGAAATGGGTTCGTGTCAAAACCTTTAAAAGAACTCCTCTTTACTGCCAGAACTGCTCCGGATCTACTTGACCAACTCTTAGCCTATGAACCACAAGTTGACCCTATCCTTTCAAAGATAAATTGGTCTGAGGACGATCGTGGTAAGAGGCGTCGTGTTAATCTGGATCTTAACCTTTAATTTCTTGTATAATTTCAGCTAACCAGGTACTACCTTATAAACTCTTCTTCTAGTGTTTAAGACATTGGGGACAATGTCTCATTTAGGTTTAGGGGAGGAAATTAGTTGATCAGTACCTTGTTTTTAGTTTGTGTGTTATTTTTATTTTTAGTCCAAAATATTTTTTCGAAAAATACAAAAATATTTTGCATTTTTATTTGACTAATCATGGTAAAATTGGTAAGAAATAGCTGTGTAAGGAATTCTCACTCCTGATACGTATTTCAAACCTATTTCGAAACAAGTTAATTTTTGTTTATTTCCTTTTGAATTATTTAATTTGTGAATTCTCCATAATACTGACTAAAATGGATATTCATATGTTCAGTTGACAGGTATTATCAACATACATGGAAACATACGGACATGAGCTAAAATTGAAAAGTTTGTAATATCCAGTGCTCTAGTTCATTTGGAGGAAGCATCTCAAAAAGTGATGGAATAAAAAAAAAATACGTCTGAGATCCGAGTAATTAAGTCTGTAAGGGTGTTTTAACACCTAGTGCCCTAAAACCAACTGGTTTGGGATTCACTGGCCCAAAGCTCGCTACATGGATCAAAAAGATGACAGAAAAAAACATATATATATGAAGTCTGAGTAATTAAGTACGTAGGGGTGTCTTAACATCTGGTGCCCTAAAGCCAACTGGTTTGGGAGCCCCGACCAACACTCGCTACATATATGGAAGATATTGTATATAAATAAAAAATAGAGAAAAAATCAAAGAAAAAAATCAGAAAAATCAGAAAATTTTTCCATTACTACAAAAAGGTGTGAATTCTGATAGAACTTTAGGACAAAAATATTACTCTCTTATCAACTATACTTATGACTGTTGTGGGCAAAAATGAGTTGTTTAATGTTTTACTGGCTGTGTATATGAAGAATGGTAAAAATAATCGGAGAATTTACTTATTCAGTAATTTAGAATGAAACAAAACAACTAGTAACTTGGAGTAGAAGTTTCACCTAATTAGTCACTAACTTCTTTATTCTTTTTTCTCTTGTCTTTTTGCTTTTGTGTGCATTAGTTTTACTTTCTTTTTACTTTTATAAAATGTTTGTGGGTATCATTGCTGTAAACCCTCACGAGACTACAACTCGTCCACTAGGGACACCTAGGGATTTAAAGGCTTGTTGCATATGCTAAATGCAACCGTGATCCCTACGAAAGTGGCTTAGTTAAATTTTATTATGTTATTTTATTTTGCTCGAGGACTAGCAAAATGTTAGGTTTGGGGGGGTGATGAGTGGTAAATGTATCACTATTTCCCACTCATTTAACTTAATATTTATATAGTTTCTTGAGTTTTGTGAATATTTTGATGTGTTTTGTGTTATTTTATAGATAAATAAAGTTTCAGGACATTCTGGAGGTGATTTGGAGAAAAACTGTGAAAATTGGCAAAAAGGGTATTTTGGTAATTTTGGACCGTCGCGACACCGAAACCCTTGGCGTCCCGACCTCTAACGTGCGTCGGAGGCTGCTAACATGCACCAGGTCAACAAGATAAAGTTTGACAAGTTTGACTTTGCTAACGTGAGCCGTGCCACGTGTCATCATCACACGCGATGCGCTAACGTGCGCCGCATGCCACGTGTCAAAAATTCAATGAGCCGACATCAGTCAGCCGCCTTGCCACGTGTCACCTTATCTCTCCAGCCGCCCTGCCACGTGTCAATAAGATTTGAAGCAACCAATCAGGCGTTGCCACATCAGCGCGTCGCGCCGCGCAAGGCTTGCGCGGCCCGACGCGCCCCCCTTATTGAAGCCTATAAATTCGGCTCGAATTTTTAGTTTAAGATGTACCACTTCCTCTGAATTCTCTGATGTAAATAGGGAGTTCTCTTCTTATTTTCTTTAAAATTTCCGTTTTTTTAATTACGTTGTAATAGTAATTTTCTTCTATAATAGTAATAGTAATTGTCTTCCTTAAACTTTTATACTCTTACTATTCAACCATGAGGAGGTAACTTCTCCATGCTAACGTAAAAAGGTAATTCTTTTACTATTGCTATTTAGATTAATCTCCCTTAAAATATAATATATAAACTATTTAAAACCTGACTTAATGAGGATACCGCCATACTGGTCGGTTGGTTATTCAATTTAATCTGATTAAACCTGACTTAATGAGGATACCGCCATACTGGTCGGTTGGTTTATTAATTGTTCCGCCTTTATGGCTGGTTTTTTATTGTTCCGCCTTTATGGCTGGTTTATTTTGGTTCCGCCTTTATGGCTGGTTTATTGACAAATATACCGCCTTAATGGCTGGTTGGATTTAATTTGACTTAATCAGGTTACCGCCTATATGGCTGGTTGGAAAAATTATCACAAGTATATATATTATATATGGGAGATATCTAAATAGTAAATAGTATAAGTTAATTCCTTTTACCTTAGCATTTCATTTTATTGTAATTTATTATTCCACAATTACTTTTTAGCAATTTTACTTTATGTCTTTTAAGTTTTTACCAGCTTTAGCTATGTGTTGTAAAAGTTAGTTATCTAGGGTTGTGATAAAATCTAATATCACCGGTTTATAAGGGGTTAGATTATAATTTGGGTAATTAATATTTTTATTGAGTCATAATCTTAAAGCTTTTTCTTAACTGGCCCTTAATAAAGTTGACTATGTAAACTTAAAATGAACTAGACATAGGGATTTTAAGTTTAAAGACCTTAGACTCAATAGCCCACGATCTTCTTTGAGGATAGATAACCCTTTAACAGATTTCCTTACAGGATAGGAATATACCTGTTGGGCTGGGGTAGTCATAATTGGAACTTAATCTTAATGAATCTAGGTAATTTGGTTGACATAGACATATGGTTCAATTGGATTATACTAGGTATTTGTAAATGATCATCGAAAGAGGCTTTTACATAATTTAATATTCCAAATTAATAAATTAATATTTTACCCAACTATAATATAACCACTTCATCTTTAAATAATATTGGAAGAATTCACAACCCTAGATAGTTTTATAAATTGAATTTTCATTAATCTACTTTCGAAAATTTTAGTTACTTGCTTTTAAATTTAGAATCATCACCATTTCAAATCAATGAAACAACTTGTTAGATACTAGTAAAAACTTGACCTCATAAAATTAATAGATTAGGTATTAAGTCCTCGTGGGATCGATACTTTTTATACTACTTGAACGATACATGTGCTTGCGTTATACGCCTGTGATTACGCGGTCAGTCATCATCTCAGCTACTCAACAGCGCGTACGATTCGTCTGCCCATACTCCCTTAGTTTTATCCAATATCTTCTTTAAAGTATTGAGGATCATCTGGTTGGAACACTTGACCAATCTGTTGGCTTGGGGGAAGTGTGGAGTTGAGAAGTTGAGTTTGATTCCCCAATTTCTGTAGAAGTCTTAGAAGCAGTGGCTGATGAACATAGATCAGTTGTCGGTGACTATTTTCCTAGGCAACCCCAACCGGAAGATGATGTTATTACATACAAAGGCCTTTACTTCTTGGTCTTGAACCCTGGCAAAGGCCTCGACTTCAATCCAATTGGAGTAGTAGTATGTAAGAGTGAGCATATAGACTCATTGTCTGGGGGCTGTTGAAAGCTTGCCAATGTTGACCATCCCCACTTCATGAATGGCCATGGGGAGAGAGTAGGGTTGAGCTTTTCTAGTGGCAGATGAGAGATTTGGGAAAACCTTTGAGACTTGTCGCATCAATAAGTGAAGTCTGTTGAATCGGCTCACATGATGGGCCAATAATAGTCTGCTGTGACGGCTCGAGATGCCAAATGCATTCCTTATAAATGGTTCCCACATTATCCGTCATGCAACTCAGCTAGCACATATTGGGCTTCTTCAGAAGTAACACATTTGAGATATGGCCCTGAGTAAGATCTCTTCAGAACTTGGCCATCATACAACATGAGTCTTGTAGCCTAGCGCTAGATCTTTTGAGTCTTAACTTTATCGTGTGGAAGAATATCATTTCTAAAGTACTCCATTAATGGGGTCATCCAAGTGTCAGGTTGGATGATTAAGGCGACATCCTTAGATTCCTTTTTCCAGATGGCTGGTCATTACAAGTAGATGACTGTGATTGATTATGGTTTATTCATTTGCATCACTGATCCGAGGGGGTGGCTAAGATATCCGTGTGGGAGTTCTCTATTATAGGGCTTGTGAGATAGTGAACTCTTCGAATTCTGACTAGAGCTTCTTCACCTTTGCTAAGTAGGCAGCTATTTGTGACTCTCTTGTATAGTTTGATCCCTGATGTTGGTTGACAATGAGTTGGAAATCTTATCAGACCTTATTATTCTTCACTCTAAGATCATTGGCTAGGGCCAATCCAGTGGTCAATGCCTCGTACTCAACTTTTTTATTGGTAACCTTGAAGCTGCACTTGATAGCCTGTTATAACATGTCTTCTTCAAGTGTCGTGAGTACGAGTCTTAATCCGCATCCTCTTTTATTACTTGATCCATCTACTGCAAGTTTCCATGTTGACGTCTGCTGGACACATTAGATCTCTATGTCAGCTTGAGCTTGTAGACTGGGGGAGAAGTCTGCCACAAATTCAGCCAATGGATGTGACTTTATTGTGGTTCGGGACTGGTAACTTATATCATGTCCCCCCAGCTCGACTGCCTACTTGATTAGTCTCCCGGAAAGCTCGGGCTTGTGGAGGTTGTTCCTCAAGTGATAGTTTATATAGACTGTGATTGGATGGCCCTGAAAATATGGTCGTATTTTTCGAGCCGAAGTTACAAGGGTTAGTACCGACTTCTCCATCTTAATGTAACATGTCTTCACATCATGTAGGGTTTTGCTTACATAGCAGATTTAGAGCTTGACACGCTCAAAAAGTGGTATTCTACTCCCAAATATAATAGTGTTGAAGTAATAAAATAACCCGGTAAGTCCGAGATCGATCCACATGGAATAGATTTAGTGAAATAGAATAATAAGTAGAGCGAAAAGAAAAATATTTGATTTGTTGAAGTTGTTAGAAACTTTTAAGTGGAAATGCAATAATAAAATGAAATGCTGGAGTTAGGGGATCTACTTTTAATATTTCAAATCTAGAAATCTCGCTTAATTATAATATATAAATTGTCTTTGTTACCCAATTAATTTATCTCAGGAACTAATTATGCCAATATATAGAACCGGCCACAAAGGCGGTAGTCATTTCTATCGATAACTAGTCTTGCCAAGGTACTAAATATGCCAAAAACATAAAACCAGCCATAAAGGCGGTGATACTGTTTGTCTATAACAAGTCCAATTAGGTACTCAATTATGCCAAAATCGTATAAAACCATCCATATAGGTCGTAGCAAGATAAAACCAGCCATATAGGCGGTAGCCAATTTTGTCAATAATTAATCGAGATCTAAATCAAGTTTTAATCATTATATTACAATTTATTTATTATAATGTAAGCGAGATTGATCCAAGTTTTCATTATAAAAGTTTCACCCTTTTACCCTAGCGGAAGGAAACTAGCTACTCATTTTGTAATTAAAAATACTCAGAATTTTATTACTGAAAGAAAAATACATTAGAGAAAGCTTTAAATAAATAAACACACAAGACACTCTCTTCCAAAGTCTATAGAGAAATCGGAAAGAAAGCAGGAAAATTTCTTCTGTCGGAAGCTTCAATTTATAGGCTGGGAAAGGTCCGCGCGTCGCGACTCCAATGTTGTGCGCGTCGTAACGCGTCTGCCAACTGGGAGACACGTGTTGAAAGATTAGGACGTCGCGACGCTGAGGCCTTGTGATCGTGACACGAAAGGCGGTGTCGGCAGTGTTGTTGTCCTTATGGGCGAGTCGTGACGTTGTTTCCTTGTGTGTCGCGACACACCTGCTGAAATTCCGTTTTTGCCCTTTTCCAAGTCTGTTTTTTCCTATCGAGCTTCCGAGCAATGTTTTACCTTCCAAATAATACAAATACACAATAAAAATATACAAAACATAATTTAGAATATTATTTCACAGACATGTTAAATTAAGGGGATTAGTGAAACTACATGTGTAAAACGATTGATTTTGCGTATAATAAATATGTATTTTTTAGTGTTCATCACACCCCTCAACCAGCTTATTACTAGTCCCTAGTAATTTCAAGCGAAAACTGAAAGAAAAACTCTTATCCAAGTTAACAATTTGTTTTCTTTCTTTCTAAATGATCAAATAAATAAATTCTCTTGTTCTTTTTACCATTCTTCCACACACTTATAAAACAAGGTAGTAATCAATTGATTGTGCCCACAATATTCACATTTATTTTTTTGAAAAAAGAGTAATATTTTTGTCCTAAAATAATATTAGAGTTCACACCTATTGGCAATGAAAGTTTATTTACAAATACATCTTCAATCTTTGTATCGAGCTTTAGGCCAATGACTCTCAAACCAGTTGGTTTTAGGGCACTAGGTTTTAAGACACCCCTACAGACTTAATTCCTCGGATCTCATATATATATATATATATATATAAAGGTGTCTGATTTCTTTAAGCTTTCTTTTTAACCCTTGTAAAGAGCTTTGGGCCAGTGACTCCCAGACCAGTTGGTCTTAGGGCACTAAGTGTTAAGACACCCCAACAGACTTAATTTCTCGAGTTAAAAAGGCTACGAAAACGAATTTATTCAAACTCCAATATTTATTTTATTTTTATTATAACAAGCTCTATCGTTTTACGCGAACAATCAAGGCTTGATGAGGTAAGATGTCCGGTTACTAAGTTATATATATAACATAAATTTCACTACCTTTAGGTGTTACCTCCAACAAACTAGAGAACAGAATATTACAAAATTTTCACTCACTACCTATGAGCATATGTTACCATGTCGCTGATAATATATGTCAAATGAGCATAAAAAGATTAAATTTAATCAATATTATAAAGAATTCACAAATTTAAATGATTCAAAAAGAAAGGAACAATAAATAAATTGTTACGAATTATTTTGAGATGCGTCTCAGGAGCAAAAACTCCTTACACAGCCATCTCCGAAAAACAATTCCACTTGGTTTAGAAAATAATTTGATGTTAGTTTGTGTGTATATATATGGATATATATTCTTACATACAAAATAACAACAAAGTAAAAATAATTTGTTTTTGAATAAAAACAGCAAGGAAAAATGAAAATTATCTTTATAAACTATCCCATCCCCCCAACCAAAATGAGACATTGTCCCCAATGTTTAAAGGAAACAGAAGTAGAGTTTATAAGATATCACCTGGTTAGTGCGGAATTGACAATTGCATCTACGACTAAAGATTACAGATTAAGGTCCAGGTTTACTCTGCACTTTTTCCCACGATCATTACCAGACCAGTTCAATTTGGAAAGGATAGGGTCGATTTTTGGTTCATAAGCTAATAGTTGATCAATTAAATCATCAGTCTTTCTTGCAGTTATGAAGATATCTCTTACTGGTTTTGTAATAAACCCATTGCTTTTGGAATCTTCAAGAAATACAAAAAGAAAATCAAAAAATCCATTAACATTAAACAGCCCAATGGGTTTTTGGTGAATATTCAAGTTTTGCCATGACGCAACTGTGAATATTTCTTCAAACGTGCCCAACCCACCTGGTAAAGCAATGAAAGCGTCAGCATGATTGATCATTTCAATGAGTCTTTCAGACATACGTGAGACAATACATTTTCTTTATTTGATTTTCCAATGATGTTGTCCTCTAATAAGGGTTTTGGAATGATCTGTAAAACCTGACTGCCACCTTCTTGTACAACCTTTGAAATACACCACATCAATCCAATATTGCCACCGCCATATACTAACTGCATCTTTCTGTTTACCATAACTTTACCCAAATCTCTCGCAGCCTCAACAAATTATGGTTTAGTTCCAAAGCTAGTTCCACAAAACACACAGATATTAATGACTCGTCATTTTGAAGTTGTCTCCATTTGTGCTATCTCTCTTAGCGAGATGTGTTGAAGAGAGAGAAGTGATAAGTAGAATTTATAGATCCTGAAAAAAATATGAGTAATAAATACACTAGTACCTGTAAATGACAATTGTCAGTAAAATATATCGTGAACAAAAAAGGTTAGATACTGTCGATAAAAAGTAAATAACAGTAAAGTAAATCAAAACAGTAATTGAAATCAAAGCAATAAATATGTACTGGTAGTTGTGATTGTGTCTCACATCTTCCTCTGGTTTTACGTCCAATAACGGCTTGAACGCCCTATATGGGACGGGAATAGGCTTCCCATCCAACTTTCTTATAAATTGACAAACAATGTCTTTTAAAGTCAGATTCCCGAGAATGTATTATTGTCTTTCTTTTTGAAATTGTGTATGTAACTTGTGAATCTCACGATGAACATATCCACTAGGATGTGTCTCAAGAGTCAATGATATATCATCTAAATACTCCTTACTTAAGCCATCTCTAATGAATTGAATTTTATCTTCATGATTATCAGACACCATTCCTAAAGAACAACAACGAGTGTTGCACGTACAACGTACACATTTATAACAAACACATAATTGTTTAGCTCTTCATTTTTTAGCGTAGGTGTTTTTCCCTAAACTAGACATGTAAAAAATGAAAGAGTCAGATGACTCACCTGCCAAGCGAACCTTTACTTCAATTACCCAACGAATATCACTAGGAATACCATGAATCATAAGAAGCCTCATTCTTTCTGTGCGTGTTTTGTAAATTTTTGTTAGAGTATTTTGGGGAAGAGAAGGAAAATATTTGCGGAGGTCTGTGAGAGTTTCTTCCATGCCTTAGTTGTAGGGTATCCATAATTTTAGGATACTGAAATAACCGACTTTGAGTCACGGAGTACTGTTATCTGCTGCTTAACCGAGGTGTGAGATTAAAAAGAGAAAAGACAAAAATGTTGCAAAACTAAGAAAAAATGGAAATTAGAAAAATATTAAACAGTAAATAAAAGAAACTACATCAATCATAGTACACTGGGTTTGACAGGAAAAAAGATTCTCGAAAATTTGAACACTCCAAAAATGGTTTCAGACGTTGTCCATTCACTTTAAATATATCATTATCCCTAGGATTCTCAATATCAATAGCCCTGTATGGATAAAAGTGTTTCACAATAAATGGGCTACTCCATTTGGATTTTAATTTTCCAGGAAATAAATGAAGACGAGAATTATAAAGCAAAACTTTTTGACCAAATTCTGTTGACGGCTGATTTTGGTCTCAGGGTAATATTGGAATACCACTCCCGAGGAAATCCACCCTCAATAGTGAATTTGTTTGGTTATGGGGGACCAAAGGAAAATTTAGCAAAAAACAGATAAACACGCCAATCAACAAGGAGATTTAACGTGGTTCGGTGGATTTGGATCTGACCTACGTCCACGGGCACAAACAGGATGATACTTTTTATTACTGAAATATGCTTCTCGGATCTCTTTTGTGTTTACAAGTCAGAGCTTGATGATTCTGATGCCCACTTTTTACCTTCAACTTGTTACTCTTATTCTCTCTTTTTTTGTTCTTTTCTTCTCTTCCCTCTACCCTTCTATTTATAATAGTGTAGAAATCATATTCCTATTTGTACAAGAATTTCCTAGTTGAAACTATTCACTTTTCCCATAAGGATTCCTAGTCAAAACTATTCCCTTTTCCCATAAGGATTCCTAATCAAAACTACCTTTACTTCTTTTATCCTATTAGGATAATAACTCACCAGTTTTCCTCATGAAAATAGGATAACATGTCATCTTATCCACAATGATAGGGTGTTATCTTCTGGAGCACGCCTCGCTATATGGTCGGTCTTCATGAGGTCGGTCACAATAGTTTTTTGTACTGAGAGTGCTGCTGTCGACCTGATAATTGCCCGGTCATCCAATCTTTAAGTGGTCGGGTTAACGATCTTAAGTGCTCGGCCCCTGACTCATGTGGTCGGGTCGGTATTAATGATCCGGACCAATAAGGGAATTACCCTTTTACCCCTGTCGTGCTGCTTAAATGACATAGTGCCCGGAAAACACCATCAACATCTGTCCCCTAGTTCTCGGTTCCAACGAGTATACAAGTTGGTGCCGGGAACTATAAAAAGATGGTGTGCTGATCGCCTTGCTGGTGGTCGCTCCAGAAATCACAGAGAAAAACGCATTGGCTGCAAATCTGGTCATTCCTGCCACCTTCATGTGCTCAGTCAACGAGGATCTCGATATCTTACCGTGGAGAAAATGTTTTGCCCTTATGCTGATGACGATCGACTCGGTGGGACGTAACCCGATCCCGAGCTGAGAAGAACATTTGGCTCTGGGGGAATGTTACCTCCCCAGACCAATAGAGGGCCGACCATGTGGGAGATGCTTCGATCCCATGCCGATGATAAGTCTCTCGGTGGGACGTATCCCGACCCCGAGCTGAAGAAAGACTTGGCTCTGGGGGAACACTACATCCCCAGTCCAAAGGAGCCGACTCGGTGGGACGTAACCCGACCCCAAGCTGAAGGAAAGACTTGGTTCTGGGGGAATGTTACATCCTCAGTCCAAAGAAGACAGACTCGGTGGGACGTAACCCGACCCCGAGCTGAGAGAAACATTTGGCTCTGGGGGAATGTTACGTCCCCAGTCCAAAGAGACCGACTCGGTGGGACGTAACCCGACCCCGAGCTGAAAGAAAGACTTAGCTCTGGGGGAATATTACATCCCCAGTCCAAAGAAGCCGACTCGGTGGGACGTAACCCGACCCCGAGCTGAATAAACCATAAGGCCTCGATGGAATAAAATCCAGATCCGAGCCGATTAACCAAGCGGTCTCGGCGGAACGAAATCCAGCCCCGAGCCGAATAAACAAGTGGCCTCGGCGGAACGAAATCCAGCCCCGAGCCGATTAACCAAGCGGTCTCGGCGGAACGAAATCCAGCCCCGAGCCGAATAAACAAGTGGTCTCGGCGGAACGAAAACCAGCCCCGAGCCGAATAACCAAACGGCCTCGGCGGAACGAAATCCAGCCCCGAGCCGAATAACCAAGCGGCCTCGGCGGAACGAAATCCAGCCCCGAACCGAATAAACATCAGCCTCGGCGGTACAAGAGCAGACCCGAGCCAGGAAGAAACATCGATCTCGGCGGTACAAGAGCAGACCCGAGTCGGAAAGAAACATCGGTCTCGGCGGTACAAGAGCAGACCCGAGCCGGAAAGAGACTTCGGTCTCGGCGGTACAAGAGCAGACCCAAGCCGGAAAGAAAACATCGGTCTCGGCAGTACAAGAGCAGACCCGAGCCGGAAGGAAACATCAGTCTCGGCGGTACAAGAGCAGACCCGAGCCGGAAAGAGACTTCGGTCTCGGCGGTACAAGAGCAGACCCGAGCCGGAAAGAAACATCTATCAACAAAACGGACTCGGCGGTACAAGAGCAGACCCGAGCCGTAAAACATATATCAACAAAACGGACTCGGCGGTACAAGAGCAGACCCGAGCCGTAAAACATATATCAACAAAACGGACTCGGCGGTACAAGAGCAGACCCGAGCCAGAAAGAAACATATATCAACAAAACGGACTCGGCGGTACAAGAGCAGACCCGAGCCGTAAAACAAATATCAAAACTATTGTGTTGACCACAACAAACAAGCATAAATAAATGTCAGCCTAAGACAGAAGAGGTCTTACTCACATTTTTAGGATCCATTGTCTTTCTTGCAACTCTACAAAGGTCACTACAAGTAAGACTCTTCTTAATTCATCCTCTCTGCATCTCAGCATTCCATGCATCCGACCGGATGACTTCCGCTATCAACTTTGGTCGACCTCAAAAACAGAATGGTCTATGTACTCACTGAGATAGCCTTCTTTCAACAAGTCTTCCACCTGCTCCCGCAGGTCTCTGCACCCATTCGTGGCATGTCCCCTTACGTTATGGTAGATACAGTAAGCCCTACTGTTTCCCTCCTCAATCGGGAACCTTCTCAAATTAGGCTCGGCCAACAGACATTTGTCCTGGATTTCCCGAACTATCTGGGTCATAGGTTTGTTTAGGGGGTGTATATTGTCCTTCCCGCGACACGGTTGACTTGGACATGTGACTTTATCTCTTGAACATTACTACTCGGAGGTGTCGGTCTGAGTTTCTTCTGCTCCGGGACCGATCTCCTCAAATTCCTGATCGAATCCCACTGATTGTCTGACCTGAGTATCTTAGCCTTTCGGGTGTCTACTCCCCAGACAATCTTTTTCTCCTTCTCTATTAAGATAAACTTCCTGGCCAACTCCAGAGCAGTGGCATAATCCGATACGTCTTGAATCATCAGGTGAGTCCACAACTTCCCGACCTTCAGACCTCCCTTGAGACTTTCTAGCGCTTCCGATGACTCGTACGCTCCGACCTCGAGCACCAAATTGTGGTACCTTTCAATAAAATTCCTCAGGGGCTCATCATCCCCCTGCTTCATCAGTCTCAATTCTCCCACCATTTTCTTTGGGACGCATGCCCCTTTGAAGTGTCGTATGAATGACTTCCTCAGTTGTGCGAAGTTGCTGATGCTCCTTGGGGCTAGGCTTCTATACCATAGAATGGCCGGTCCGGCCAGAGTTAGGGGGAACACTTTGCAGATGGCGTTCCATGTTACCCCTTGCACCTCCATTAGTAGGACGAAACCTTCAATGTGGGTTTTGGGATCGGTATGGCCCTTGTATGGTGTCACGGTCGGCATGCTGAATCTTTTTGGGAATTTTGCCGACCTTATTTCTTCTGTGAAGGGAGATTCAACCTCGTCATCCCGAGCATCTGATGTATCAGTTTTAGGGTTTACTCCCCACTTGGCCATTTCTTTTCTTAACCAAGACTTTATACTGCCATCTGTGTCACTATGCTGCCTCCCGCAGCCTCCTTCGCGTCTGTCACCACGGGTGTGGCGTTCCTTATGACCTGAGACTTCCCGTCCAGTTTCACCATGCTTCATATTTCCCCTTCTGGTGTCGCGGGGGCTATCATAGGAAGAATATGGTGATTGTCTCCCCTCTTCTTCTTCCCACGTATCCTCCGTTTGTAAATCTTTTTCTACCACTACGGACCTCATCCCGTAGGGACCCTTCCTCATCGGTTCATCGTCATCACTCACATCAGCGACCCTTTTTCCATCTGCTTTTTCACCTTTTCTTCGACTGGTTCCGACTTCGGGTCTTTCGTTGTTCGTTTCCTCCATTCTCTTCAGTTTGTTCATCATGGATTTCAGAAGGATTTGATTTTCCTCCCTATCTTTCCTCATATTTTCCTCCATTTTCTCCATCCAATCTGCAGCCGAGCTCCCTGATGATTGGTGGTTTCCGCCTTCCGCCATCGTCTCACTACGCGAGTTGCTTTTTGTTCGATTCCCCACAGACGGCGCCAACTGTTGACGGCTGATTTTGGTCTCAGGGTAATATTGGAATACCACTCCCGAGGAAATCCACCCTCAATAGTGAATTTGTTTGGTTATGGGGGACCAAAGGCAAATTTAGCAAAAAACAGATAAACACGCCAATCAACAAGGAGATTTAACGTGGTTCGGTGGATTTAGATCCGACCTACGTCCACGGGCACAAACAGGATGATACTTTTTATTACTGAAATATGTTTCTCGGATCTCTTTGTGTTTACAAGTCAGAGCTTGATGATTCTGATGCCCACTTTTTACCTTCAACTTGTTACTCTTATTCCCTCTTTTTTTGTTTTTTTCTTCTCTTCCCTCTACCCTTCTATTTATAATAGTGTAGAAATCATATTCCTATTTGTACAAGAATTTCCTAGTTGAAACTATTCACTTTTCCCATAAGGATTCCTAGTCAAAACTATTCCCTTTTCCCATAAGGATTCCTAATCAAAACTACCTTTACTTCATTTATCCTATTAGGATATTAACTCACCAGTTTTCCTCATGAAAATAGGATAACTTGTCATCTTATTCACAATGATAGGGTGTTATCTTCTGGAGCACGCCTCGCTATATGGTCGGTCTTCATGAGGTCGGTCACAATAGTTTTTTGTACTGAGAGTGCTGCTGTCGACCTGATAATTGCCCGGTCATCCAATCTTTAAGTGGTCGGGTTAACGATCTTAAGTGCTCGGCCCCTGACTCATGTGGTCGGGTCGGTATTAATGATCCGGACCAATAAGGGAATTACCCTTTTACCCCTGTTGTGCTGCTTAAATGACATAGTGCCCGGAAAACACCATGAAAGACTTTAGTTTTAGCCTTAAGAATTTTCGTATTCTCATATGAATCATTCCTTAACTCTTCAAATTCATTGAATTGCAATTTACGTTCATGATCGGCATTTCAAGGTTTGAATTGAATGTTTTAATAGCCCAATATGCTTTATGCTCAAGATCTAAGGCAAATGACAAGGTTTTCCATAAACTAGATGATAGGGTGACATTCCTAAAGACGTTTTGAAAGTTGTTCGGTATGCACAAAGTGCATCAGTTAGTAGAATAGACAAATCTTTGGGATTTGGGTTAACCATTTTTCTAAAATTTGTTTAATTTCCCTATTCGCTAGTTCAACTTGACCGTTTGTCTGAGAATGATATGAGGTGGAAACTTTGTGTGTGATTCCATACTTTTTCATTAAGGACTCAAAGGGTTTGTTACAAAAGTGTTTACCTTTATCACTTATGATGGCCCGAGGGATTCCAAATCGACTTAAAATATTTTCTTTTAAAATTTTGATCACAGTTGTGTGATCATTATTCCGACAACGAATCACCTCGACCCATTTTGAGACATAATCGACTGCAACTAAAATATATAAAAATCCAAATGATGGTGGAAATGGGCCCATGAAATCTATCCCCCAACAATCAAAGATTTCGACGACAATGATGGGATTTAAAGGCATCATGTTTCTTTTTGAAATGGATCCTAACTTTTGACAGTTTTCGCAAGGTTTGTAGAAAGCGTGTGTATCTTTAAAAATGATAGGCCAATAAAATACACTACAAGATTTTTGCAGCAGTTTTTTTATATGAAAAATGACCTCAACATGATTCTGAATGACAAAACTGATTAACACCACTTATCTCATTGTCTGGTAAGCATCGTCTGAAAATCTGATCAGGGCAACATTTAAATAGATATGGATCATCCCAATAGAATCTTTTGACTTCGGTCAAACATTTCTTCCTGTCTTGCTAGCTTCAGTCTGGAGATATCTTTCCTGTTGTAAGAAAATTGACAATATTAGCATACCAAGGCATTGTGTTTACAGAGAATAAGAACTCATCGGGAAAGGAGTCATTGATGGGAGTTGTATCAATTAGTGACTCGTTTGTGAGTCTCGATAGGTGATTTGCAACCACTTTCTCTATCCATTTTTCTTGTCTTTGACTGTGAGATTAAATTCTTGAAGCAACATAATCCACCGTATTAATCTTGGCTTTGCATCATGTTTAGACATCAAATATCTAGCAGCAACATGATTAGAATAGACAATGGTTGAAGAACCAATTAAATATGATCGAAATTTATCCAATGTAAATATTACAACAAGTAGTTCTTTTTTCTGTGGTAGTGTAATTCATTTATGCACTATTTAAGGTTCTACTTGCGTAATATATTACATGTGGCTTACCTTCCTTTCTCTGTCCTAGCAATGCACCAACGACATAATCACTAGCATCACACATTAGCTCAAAAGGCAATGACCAATATGGGGATTGCATAATAGGAGCATAAGTCAAAAGACTGATAATTTTTTCGAATGATTTTCGACATTCTTTTGTTCATTCAAATGTTGCATCTTTTAATAGGAGGTTACATAAGGGTCTGGATATGGTACTAAAGTTTTTAATGAACTTCCTATAAAATCCTGCATGTCTTAAGAAAGAATTGATTTCCCTGACTGTTTTTTATGATGGAAATTTATAGATTACTTCTATTTTTGCCTTGTCAACCTCAATACCTTTAGATGACACAACGTGACCCAAAACAATCCATGAATTAGTCATGAAATGGTATTTTTCCTAGTTTAACACAAGTCATTTTTCTTCACATCTGATGAGCGAAAAATATATCAATATTTACCGCCTCTTTACTTAATATTTTGTTTAGTTTCTCGGGTTTGATGAACGTTTTGATGTGTTTTAGTTTATTTTGCAGATAAAAATATTGGGACACAATGAAATCATTTAGGACGAAGTTTGGGTCAAATAAGGGTAAAAATTGGACTTGACATATTAATTTTGAGATTGGAAACTTGAAAGGGCGTTTTTAACGAAGTGCAGTTTTGGAAATTCCAGTTTTGCGCATCTGTCGTATTGTGGGCATAACTTTTTACTCCAATATCGGATTGAGCTGATTCAAGTTCCGGATTAAATACGACTCAAAGCTCTACAACTTTGAAAGACAAAATAATTTCGAATTCTGAAGTTTCATGCCCGAAATTGATTAGCTATCCAGAAGTGTGTTGTGTGTAATTATTAAAGTCATTTTCAAAGCAAAAAATTAATTAATAAATAAATAATAAAAATTATCAAATCACCACCAAACATGATAAGAAATTAGTGGAGCAATTAATAATGGATTTGGTGGAGCAATTAGTGGAGTAATTAGTGGAGCAATTAATAATGGATTTGGTGGATGATTTGATGGAGGCAAAATTTTGCCTATAAATACCAAGCCATTTCACTTGTAAATTCATACTTTCTTCTAAGGAATTGTTGGATAAT
Organism: Zanthoxylum bungeanum; assembly: GCA_019454045.1. Classification (NCBI taxonomy): domain Eukaryota; kingdom Viridiplantae; phylum Streptophyta; class Magnoliopsida; order Sapindales; family Rutaceae; genus Zanthoxylum; species Zanthoxylum bungeanum. Next base: position 26,781 of record SKCR01030628.1, read on the forward strand.
ATGACCCATAGCGTCACTATTTGTACAGATCATGGTGTTGTTGTACAAATTAACTATGTGACAAAGGAGATTGCACTCTTATCATTTGTGATTAGATCACCTTAGATATATAAATGAGAAGGTCCCTATGATTTGTTCCTGGATGGAGAATGATATAAGACAGTATCAGTCCACGTAGGATAAATCATTAATATCCCTAGTCGTAGTATTATCGAGACAGGACATCGATAATGCGGAATAGGCTAGTATTGCACTTGTGCACGTTGTGAGGGCACAACGGCATAGTTCTCATATATTTAAGTATTGGATACTTATGCAAGTGCGATAGGAAGTTGTGTTTCACCGATGGTACGGGAAACAGCTTCGCTCTGGATAGACCCCTCGGAATCCCATTGGTATTATGACTATGTGTCTATGGGAGTCCGACATCAGGGTAGGTGTATTTGGTCTTAACCTGAGACTTGCACCGCTAATACTTACGATAATCGGTAGACTTTGGTCTTGGTGGTACAGGGCTTTAACCGGTTCTGCGTACACCACTTCTGGGTTTATCAGAGAGTCGTAGTGTATTGGGTGTGATGTCAAGACGGAAGTATCACTTCAGTCATAGTGGAGATGATGTCACGCAGGATACGGTACTAGTGCTCTTGAGTGATGCGCATCCAATCATGATATTATGACCAGGTCATGAATATCTGATTATAGAGACTAGTTACCAGACATCTGACATGTGCTTCGGACGGGGCAGACACTTATCCAACCCAGCCCTAGCACGTGACTATCCGATACTGGGCCGATATACACAATACTACGGTATACTACGCTTGATAAGATCTATATATTCCTGTAAGAATATTTCTGGAGAATTGGGTAGGCATGGCGCTTTGCTAGAAGCCAACATTGTCTTGTAAATCGGTATAACGTAGTACGAGGTACTTACGTGTTCGGATAGTCCGACGACCGTATTTGCTGCCAACATATCCGGAGATCTCATGGATCGCTTCCCGAAGATTCACCGATGACGTATAACTCGCACTTAATTAATCTGGGATTAATTAGAAGAGAGAGAAAATTAATCTGGGATTAATCACGGAGATATTTTATCTGGGATAAAATATTAATTAAAGAGAGAGAACGATTAATTGGGAATTAATAGATAAAATAATATATTTGATATATTATTAGAAATTGGATTTTGACGCGGAATTGAAATTAGATTTTAATTCGGCGAACGAATTAATTTAGAATTAATTCGTTAGCGACGTGAATAGTGAATTCACTAGGCGTAATCATTTAATTACGACGCGACGGAAAATTCGTTAATTTAAAATTAGCGAATCCGAGCCCGCGAGTGATTGTGAGCGCATTCGCATTTCGAATTCGAGCGCGGCACGCAAGTCACATCAAGCGTGAAATCGCTAGTCGCATCATTGTCAAATCACTTGTCACTTTGAGTGATATGACATGACATGTTGTCACTTTATTAAAGTGAATAGATGTGATGTGAATAGTGATGTGAAATGATGGAAAGCTTTATTGCTTTTTTACTTTTTGACTTTTGAATTAAAGTAATATATATGTTTTTTTATTTAATTTACTTGGTAAATGTAATAAATATATATATTAAAGCTTTATCTTCTCTCTCTCAAAATTAAGGACATACGGTCTTCTTCTTTTCCCTCCTTTCTCTCTCGGCTTGGAGCCGTTTTTCATCTTCTTCTCTCTCATTTTTCTGGTTCTGCCGAGAAGTAATGAGAAGCAAGAATTGATTTTGTTTCAAAACCAAGTGCTAGCACACACATAGAGTTATCCTAAGGTGATAGGGAAGTGAGTTTGTGAGCATGGAAAAGCTTGAAGCTTGGAGCTTCAATGGAGGTCATCAATGGCCGAACATGGAGGAGGCAAACCAATCCATTACCGTGCAGTCCTACAGTGCAAGGAGCTCACTGCCGAGCTTGGAGGGAGGCAGAAAACACATCTTGTTCTTTGCATCAAATCCAATCATTGTGAGTATATGATTCCGCCATTATTCCTTGATGTATTCATGCGGTTTTGTGCTTGATTTTGTTGATCTTGGGACCTATTAGGAACTCAACAATCGTATCTTGAGCCTTGAACAAGCATGAAAAAGTTAGGGTTAAAATTGGGTAAAACGAATTTGGGCATGTTTTGATGAAATTTTTTGTTATAGTATGCTTAAATGAGATGGAATTAATGATTGATTAGATCAATTTGAAGAAATTGTGTTTGGAACAAATTTCCCCAATTTTTTGTGTAGGCCAAAGTTGACAAAATTGGGTAAACTCAATTTGAGCATCAATTGATTAAATTGTTTAGTATAGTATGCTTGAATGAGGTTGAATTGATGTTGTGCATGATCAATTCATGAAATTTGTTGGATCCATTTTTCCCCAAATTTTGGGCATGACAAATTTGGGTAAACTTGATTTTGAGCATGTTTGATGAAATTGGATGATTTAGAATGCTTAAAGTATGTTTAATTGAGGATTGATTGGATCAATTTGTTGAAAATGAGTTTGGAACAATTTTCCCCAAATTGCTTATGTTGGCCGAAAATTGAGACCCTAATATCTTGGTGAATTTTGTTTGTTTGATCATTGGATGACTTGAAACAAGTGGGTAATGTTGAATTGAAATTTGATTGGATTGAATTTTGATTTGGAACAATTTTCCCAAATTAAAGTAGGCTTGGCCGAATTCATTGGATATGAAATTCATTGTGTTTTTTTGTATTTTGATTCATTAGATGAGTTTAATTGATTTGGAAATGATGATTGTGGATTCAATTGGATTGAAACCGAATCGGATTGGAAAACCCCAAATACCGAGAACAATGCATGTAAATTGGGTTTGATTTTAATAAATTGTGTTGGACACTATTTAATGTTAAAGTGCATGATTAATTAGGCTAATTGATGTTTTAGAAATGTTAATTGGATAATTAATTGTGTATTACACTTAGGTTAATTAATTATGGAATTTGGAATTTTATAAGTTAATTAATGGGCTTATTTTGGAAATTGGGCCTTAAGGTTGTAATTGGGCTTTGGGCTTGGTTGTACCAAGTTAGGTTTAGGCCAATTTGGTTGGATCCAATTGGGCCAAAACCGCATCCATAAAGTCCATTATGACTTAATGGACCTTAATTATTTAATTGGGCCTAATGGGCCAAAATTAATTTAAAGGCTTATGGGGTAACTCCCGGATTGGATTTTGGTTATCAGTTGACCAAAAGTCCACGCCTTAAGAAATTAATTAAAAGCCCATTGGACTTTAATTAAATAAACATTAGATGTTAATTGGGCTTTGAGACCCATTGCGATTAAATTTGGAATTTAAATCGTAAAGGTTCATTAATAAAGTGTAATATTCAATTTGGAATTGAATAGTGAATTAGTATTAAATACATGTTAAATTGGATTTAATGTTGTAGTTTAATTTAATTCAAGAATTCGTACTTTCAGTACTTATTCGCAAAACGAGTTTGACTCGAGCAAAAATCAAATCGTTGTTTGAACATTGGATGATCACTAATTATCAGATTAATTAATTGGATTAGATTGATTGATAACATGCTTGTATGAATACATGGTTGTGATGCATGAATAATGTATATCGGATGGATATTAGTCGGGTGGGGCAATTTTGGAAATTGTTGTAATAAATTTGATTTATTAAATTGGACCTGCGTGTCCAGCCTTATCACCTCTATACTCTTTGTATTCTCTTCTCACCTATTCCCCTCAATGTAAATGAGGTTTCTTTAGAAGTGTAGTGTAACGGGTAGAAGTAAATACATGTGCTAGCTTTTGAGAGAGAAAATGAGAGATTTGATCTAGGATCAATGTAAAGTATCCATCCGCATATCATTATTATTTTATTTCATATGCGCTTTATTATGTGTTTAGAATGCATGTTTAAGGTGTATGAAGATGAGACCTTAACAAAGATAATAAATTGGTAGCCAATTTGCACGCGAAAAACCCTCATCAAATATCATGCGTTTTTCCTTCCATTGAGTGATTCTTACTCAAGATCCGAGATTGGCATGGGTGTTGGCCAAAGTCAAGCCCTTGTCCGTCGAAGATGTGTTTGAATCACGAAGGCTTTGTTCCATATCAGTGTCTTGTCCAAGTTGTGGTTTGTTGGCCAAAGTCAAGACCACTTCTTGTCCATCGACATTGATTACGAAGCTTTCCATGGTCAATGGGTCGCGCTTGACTGGGATCACTAGGTTTGTTGTGCCAAAGCCAAGGCTTAGTTGATTCAGAGGAAAAAGGTTAGGTAATACATTGGATGTATTGGCATATATAAGATATATGTTTAGGATTTGGATATCCGCCTACTGGATCTAGGAATTGGATGAGATCCAATTGATCTTCGAGATCTACCTAGTTAATTATCATACAATTTGTTGGCCAAAGTCAAGATTGTGTGATATTTAACGGGATCCTAGCCCACTAGGAAACACGGTTTCCCGAGTACTCGACAGAGGGTTAGAGGCTCGCCGAAAAATAGTGGGAGGCAAGAATTGAATTTGCAATACTCGTTCAATTACTCGCCATACGCGCTCATTCAAATTATTTCGTCGTTAGATTAAATGTTAGTTGGACTAATATTTAAATTGTGTTTTTTATAAACAGTTGGACTGTATTATATTTGATTATATATAATTGGATTATATTAATCAATATATTTGAATTAATTAATTTCAGTTTACAGTTGATTTTATAGTTGGACTATAGTAATCAATGTAATTGAGGTTAATTAATTTAGATTATATTTGATTATATAGTTGGACTATTATAATCATTATAATAAATAGTACCACAAATCGTTGATTATATAGTTGGACTATTAGAATCAAGATATAAAAATGAAAGATTAATGTTTAAGACATAATCCTGGGCGAAAATGTATTTAAACGGTTTAATTTTCAAATTGGGAATAAATTTCAGGATGGTCCTGGAAAAATAATAACTATTTTTATTTGATAAAATAACGTATTATGCCTAAGCCTGGAGTTAAGCAAATAGTAGAGCATAATCTTTGGAAGATCATGTAATGATAACTTAAGTGCTTAATCCATTATGTTTGTCATAATTATGTTCACAGCAGTATTAAAATTGGATTTTAGATACTTAGTGTGGTACATAAAATATATATATTGATGTTCAGAATCTATTTTGAACAGGATACTGACTTCAATTGAGATTTATCTGCGAATTGAAAACGGGACGAAAGTCGCTGTTTTAACCGTAGATATCTGAATTTAGGAACTACCTTCGGGTAGTACTTAAATTTAGAAACTGTTATAATGTAGCTAGTTTGACTAGAAACATTATCTCTATATCGCGTATAACCCGCTGCGGGTGTACCTTTATATTCTAAACACTAAAGTGTTTCATTATATAAAGATGATATTGAGATAAACACATTAGATGTGAATAACAGGATTTATATTTTGAATATAAATAATATCTCAAATATATAACATGACAAATAAATAGCTCAAATTGATTTGATCAGTTAAGAAACTTAATTGTGGCATAGTTGTCAGGGACACTGATAAACAAGAATCGTATATCCGCACTTTTGAAGAGCGGATACCAGGACTGATTTGATTCCATTCAAATAAAGTCTACGAATCTAGTCTATTTGGGCAAAGTGCCTAAAACACTATTTACTTGGTAAAAGTGTAAATGCCACCGATTTGTTAGCCCTACTTCATAGTGAAGCAAGTGGGCCCATGTCTAGCTAGGCTAGATATGGATTTGAATATTTCGTGACCTATACGGATGTGGCATCGCGTATGGTTATATGTTTCTTTTAAAACACAAATCGGAAACTTTTAGAGTTTCGACACGAAATAGACAAATAGATCGGCTAAAGTATTAAACCGTCATGGTAAGATGTAATGGAAAATACTTAAGCAATAAGTTTCTAGTTTTTTTATGAAAGAGTATAGTATTCTTTCAAATAAGGACTCCTCCCGGAATACGTCAGTTTGACGGTGTGTGTCCGAACGGATTAACCGAATTTTGTTAGACATAATAAGGTTAATCACGAGTCGCTCTGAGCTACCATTTCCTTCAACGGATAAGCTTTAAACAGTGCAAGAACTTATTTTGAATAAGGTTCCATAATAATCTGTTTGACAGATCATATTAGATATGAACGGGAAAGAAACCGGGTTTCTCATTCCTGATAATTTGGGTATGCTAGGCATATGTTTGGATGATACCAAACTAAAACCCAAATAGGATAAGTGCCAAATGTAGGTATCCTAGGGATACCATAAGTATTGTACTTATACACCTCACAAGAGAACAATTAGATTGTGACTCACCATACGTTTTCCTGAAAGGAATACCGATATGCAGTGGTAAGTGGGAGGATAGTATAACTCGATGGAAATCGGAGTAATACTGTTCAAGGCACCGAATCTTAATGGAACACAATAGTTCATCAAGGATGAGACTATTACCATTAATCTTCGAATACACAAGAACCGCGTAAGTCGGACAGAGTCGGAAACAACCTGGGGTATGGGTTTCTGATCTAACCTATAAAGATGTGAATCTTATTGAGGAATACCAACTGACTACGTATGAGGAAGTGATACAAGATATCAACTCCCCAATTATGGCAAAGTTCCATATAATCCGAAATGGATTCCATGTATATCAACCAGTTTGGATACTAGTTGATGTACCACAAGGCATTGTGCCTAATGGTACTTAAAAGTCTTCTAGGAAGACATACATGGATGGCAACATACCAACGTATAAAGCAAGGCTTTAACGGAAAGGTATCGTTATCAACATTGTGTTGATTACGATTCAACCTTTTACCTGTTGCCACGGTAAATCCATTTGGATAATGCTTGTTATTCGATCCATGATTGGATTGAAGCAAGCATTAGGTTCTTGGAATTATCGTTTTGATATAATCATAATGATTATGATTTAATTCAAAACGAAAATAATTCTAGTGTATATATAAGAAGGTTAGTGGGAGCGCACTGACAGTGGCTGTCCTATAAAATAATGATAATACGTCATTTCTTGGAAATGATATTCCCATAAAATAAATAATCGGCGAAAGCTTGGCTTTCGAAATACTCTCCTAGAAACCGTACATTGAAAATGTACACACCTGGTGTATCATACGCTTTGAGCATATGGATTCACAAACAGGCAATCCGAGTGATAGTCACTGGATTAATGTTAAAAACATCCATTAGTATCTTAGAGAACTAAGGATGCTGTCTTAGTCTATGGAGAAGGAGAACTTGAAGTGACTGGGATCACTGTAGCAAGTTTCCTATAACGATAAAGACGACTAAAAGTCGCAAACGGTACTATATAGTTTGAATAACGGAACAGTGAGCTGGAAATCTTCCGAGCAAGATTCTGTTCCGAATAAACAACAAATACGGATTATTGCTGCAGCTGAGGCAGCAATAGAAGCTATTGGGTCGATAATAATCTAATTAGATTAGATATAGTTCTGTTAGTGGCTGAGCTAGGCAGCACACGACTAAGGAATTAAAGGTCTCATCGACGATCCAGATATATACTTCTATATTCATCTGATTCGTTCGGATCATACATCGTGGCGATGTGATGATCATGTAAATCGCATCGATGATAATCATGCAAATCCGCTGACGAAAACCTTTTCTCAGCAGTTTGAGCCAACCGTACATAGTTCGGGTGTTAGACACTCGAGTGACTGGCTATGTGCCAAGTGGGAGATTGTTGGATAATATGACCCATAGCGTCACTATTTGTACAGATCATGGTGTTGTTGTACAAATTAACTATGTGACAAAGGAGATTGCACTCTTATCATTTGTGATTAGATCACCTTAGATATATAAATGATGAGAGGTCCCTATGATTTGTTCCTGGACGGAGAATGATATGAGACAGTATCAGTCCACGTAGGATAATCATTAAATATCCCTAGTCGTAGTATTATCGAGACAGGACATCGATAATGCGGAATAGGCTAGTATTGCACTTGTGCGCGTTGTGAGGGCACAACGGCATAGTTCTCATATATTTAAGTATTGGATACTTATGCAAGTGCGATAGGAGGTTGTGTTTCACCGATGGTACGGGAAACAGCTTCGCTCTGGATAGACCCCGGAATCCCATTGGTATTATGACTATGTGTCTATGGGAGTCCGACATCAGGGTAGGTGTATTTGGTCTTAACCTGAGACTTGCACCGCTAATACTTACGATAATCGGTAGACTTTGGTCTTGGTGGTACAGGGCTTTAACCGGTTCTGCGTACACCACTTCTGGGTTTATCAGAGAGTCGTAGTGTATTGGGTGTGATGTCAAGACGGAAGTATCACTTCAGTCATAGTGGAGATGATGTCACGCAGGATACGGTACTAGTGCTCTTGAGTGATGCGCATCCAATCATGATATTATGACCAGGTCATGAATATCTGATTATAGAGACTAGTTACCAGACATCCGACATGTGTTTCGGACGGGGCAGACACTTATCCAACCCCAGCCCTAGCACGTGACTATCCGATATTGGGCCGATATACACAATACTACGGTATACTACGCTTGATACAGATCTATATATTCCTGTAAGAATATTTCTGTAGAATTGGGTAGGCATGGCGCTTTGCTAGAAGCCAACCTTGTCTTGTAAATCGGTATAACGTAGTACGCGGTACTTACGTGTTCGGATAGTCCGACGACCGTATTTGCTGCCAACATATCCGGAGATCTCATGGGTCGCACTTGAATTAATTTAGGATTAATTAGAAGAGAGAGAAAATTAATCTGGGATTAATTACGGAGATATTTTATCTGGATAAAAATATTATTAAAGAGAGAGAACGATTATTTGGAATTAATCGATAAAATAATATATTCGATATATTAAGAAATTGGATTTCGACGCGGAATTGAAATTAGATTTTAATTCGGGCGAACGAATTAATTTAGAATTAATTCGTTAGCGACGTGAATAGTGAATTCGCTAGGCGTAATCATTTAATTACGACGCGACGGAAAATTCGTTAATTTGGAATTAGCGAACCCGAGCCCGAGAGTGATTGCGAGCGCATTCGCATTTCGAATTCGAGCGCGGCACGCAAGTCACATCAAGCGTCAAATCGCTAGTCGCATCAATTGTCAAATCACTGTCACTTTGAGTGATGTGACATGACATTGTCACTTTATTAAAGTGAATAGATGTGATGTGAATAGTGATGTGAAAATGATGCAAAGCTTTATTGCTTTTTTACTTTTGACTTTTGAATTAAAGTAATATATATGTTTTTATTTAATTTACTTGGTAAATGTAATAAATATATATATTAAAGCTTTTCTTCTCTCTCTCAAAATTAAGGACATACGGTCTTCTTCTTTTCCCTCCTTTCCTCTCTCGGCTTGGAGCCGTTTTTCATCTTCTTCTCTCTCGTTTTTCTGGTTCTGCCGAGAAGAATAATGAGAAGCAAGAATTGATTTTTTTTCAAACCAAGTGCTAGCACACACAGAGTTATCCTAATGATAGGGAAGTGAGTTTGTGAGCATGGAAAAGCTTGAAGCTTGGAGCTTCAATGGAGGTCATCAATGGCCGAACATGGAGGAGGCAAAACCAGTCCTTACCATGCAGTCCTGCAGTGCAAGGAGCTCACTGCGAGCTGGAGGAGGCAAAAACACATCTTGTTCTTTGCATCAAATCCAATCATTGTGAGTATATGATTCCGCCATTATTCCTTGATGTATTCATGCGATTTTGTGCTTGATTTTGTTGATCTTGGGACCTAATTAGGAACTCAACAGGAATTCCTTAAGAATACTAAGAAATATTGTATCTTGTTTGTTTATTTACAGCTTTCAGTAATTAATTTCCACTTTCGCACTTTCTTTTCTTTAGTTTTCATGTTTTTACTTTTCAATAATGAGGAGGTAACTCCCCTTTGCTGGGGTAAAGGTAAAACTTTTATTACTAATATTTAGATTAATCTCCCTTAATTATTATACATAAACTAGTTAAAACCTGACTTAACGAGGATACCGCCATATTGGTCGGTTAGTAATTATTAAAATTGGTTTTAACCTCACTAACTGGATACAGCCTGATTGGTCGGTTGGAATTAATTATTAATTTGACTTAACTGGATACCGCCTATATGGCTGGTTGGTAATTATCATGCAAAGTTAATATATTATATTAAGGAGATATCTAAAATAGAATTAATAAAAGCGGATCATTTTACCTCAGCATTTCTTTTATTGTAACTTTTACTTTATTTACTTTTCAGCAATTTACTTTTCAGCATTTACTTTTCAGCATAAAATAACCCTTCATCTTTTAAAAGATATTAGAAAGATTCACGACCCTAATATAGTTTTTAATATTGAATTTTCTTAAACCTATTTTTGTGCAATTTTATTTACTGTTTTTTTTAATTTAGAATCATCACCATTTCAAATCAATCAATCAACCTGTTAGATACTAGTAATCATTTGACCTCATAAAATTAATAGATTAGGTATTAAGTCCCCGTAGGATCGTTACTTTTTATACTACTTGAACGATATGTACGCTTGCATTATACGTGTGTGTTTACGCCGGTCAAGTTTTTGGCGCCGTTGCCGGGGACTTATTTATCTTTCACTATTAGTATAGAGGTTAGAAACCTTTACTTGTATCTAATTTCTTTTTACTTATTTTTTTGTTTTCTTGTGTTTCATGTTCTCAGATCCTTCATGAGACGAACCAGAAGCTTTGAACTCCGACCGCTTGACCCAAAATTGAAAGAACCATCAGACAGTTGAGAAGGGAAAGGCGAGAAGGCCAAGAAGCTTTAGTCAACATGGAACCTGACCTTTGGAGGTTGCACCACCAATTCCCATTCGAGACGGGACCATTCCCGGGGTTGACAGACTCATTTCATGTATTGTACTTCCTCCTTTACCAGAAAATGCAGGTAACATCAAAACATACATTCAGATGATTCAGCAGTCAGTTCAGTTTGGGGGGAATGCAACTGAAGATCTTAATACCCACATCAGCAACTTCCTGGAAGTTTGCGGCACTTTCAATTACAACCAAGAAGCTGAAGAAGCAATGAGACTGTGTATTTTCCCATACTCTTGAAAGACAGAGCTAAAGCTTGGCTACATTCACTACCAGCAGGTTCCATCACAATTAGAACACTTTAGCCACCAAATTTCTTGCAAAGTACTTTCCACCAAGCCCACCAAAACTGGAAAGCTGAGGAATGACATCACATTCCTTTGTGCAACAAGACTCAGAAACTCTCTACGAAGCTTGGGAAAGGTAAAAGATTTGCTCCGGAAATGTCCTCACTATGAGATTCCAAAATGGCTTCAAGTCCAAACCTTCTATAATGGACTTTCTGGACTGATGAGAACCACAATCGATGCTGCTGCTGGAGGAGCTTTAATGGCAAAAGAGAGAAGCAAGCCTGTACCTAATCGAAGAAATGGCCAACAACAATCCTTGTGGCCAACAGAAAGGAGCATCTTCCAAAGAATTGGGCAGGAATTTATGAAAGTGGAGCCAATACAGCAGTCAACGCCAAGTTGGATCAGATATGCAAATTCATGGAGACTCTCACACTGGATCCACAAGTTCACCATATGGAGGAGCACCAGAACCAAACCAACTTGAAGAGACGGTGAATTATGTCAACAATTTCAACAGACATGGGAACAATCCATATTCCAACACCTACAACCCAGGGTGGAGGAATCATCCCAATTTTTCATGGAGCAACAATTCAGGACAAAAGAACAATCCACCACCTAGATTTCAACAGCAGAACTATCCACCACCAGGATTTCAACAACAAAACGAAGGCCAGGAACATGAAAAAGAACCAGAAATGAAAGAATGGATTGCAGAGATGTTCAAAAAGCAACAAGCAGCATATGATGCTATATTTCAGAGCCAATTTGCTTCCATCAAAGCACTGGAGAATCAAATCGGACAACTGGCTAATGTTCAAAGTTACAGACCGCCAGATAATCTTCCCAGCAACACAGAACCTAATCCCAGGAACCGAGGAAGGAGCAATGTCATGCCATCATGTTAAAAAGCGGTACTGAAATCAACAAAGATGTTGGAGCCAAAACAACTGCTGAGGAAGTTTAAAAAGAAACAAAGCAACAGATGGAGGAAAAAGAAGCAAAGGAAAAAGAACAGATCACTCCACCTCCACATTTTCCTCAGCGTCTTCAGAAAAACAAACTGGACAAGCAGTTTGCTCGTTTCCTGGAGGTGTTCAAAAAGTTGTACATCAACATTCCATTTGCAGAAGCCTTGGAACAAATGCCCAGCTATGTAAAATTCATGAAAGACATTCTTTCACGAAAATGGAGATTAAGAGATTACGAGACAGTAGCATTGACAGAAGAATGCAGCGCCATCTCAGAGGAAGCTTCCCCCAAAGTTGAAAGATCCTGGCAGTTTTCACATTCCTTACATCATAGGAGAACATAACTTTGGTAGGGCTTTATGTGATTTAGGTGCAAGTGTTAATTTGATGCCTTTTTTTCTATTTTTAGGAAATTGCAGATTGGAGAAACAATGCCAACTTCAGTCTCTCTACAACTTGCTGATAGAACGCTCGTATTTCCAATAGATGTAGTTGAGGATGTGCTGGTCAAGGTTAACAAATTCATTTTCCCAGTAGATTTTTTTGTCCTTGATATGGAGGAAGACGCAGACGTGCCAATCATCCTCGAGAGACCATTCTTGGCTACAGGCAAACCATTATTGATGTACCAAAAAGGAGAATTAACCATGAGGTACATGACCAAGAGGTAACATTCAATGTTTTCAAGGCCATGAATTTCCCAGATGATGAAAAGAATGAGGAATGTTTCAGACTTGATGTGATACACAGTACCATTTAGAACTCCAACGCAATGCAAAGTTCTACTGACAAACTTAAAACATGTCAATTCTCTGTGGAGCCTGAAGATAAAGCGATCTTTTGCACTGAAAAAGCCAATTCTTGCACTACAAGCAACATAAGAGAAAAAGTTCCACCAGCTCAACGAATTGGAGGAATTTCACAATCAACCTTTTGAGGATGCCAAATTGTACAAAGAAAAGGCCAAGAAGGGACATGATGAGAAGTTAGTACGCATACAACTGGAACCAGGGTAGAGGGTACTGTTAAACAAATCAAGGGTGAAATTCTTCCCATGGAATCCAAAATCACTGTGGTTAGGTCCATTTGTGATCACCAAAGTTTTACCAGATAAAGCCGTTGAGATACATGATCCTGACTCCAACAAAACTTTCAAGGTTAAAAACAAGCGTGTTAAGCACTACTGAGGAGAATCATTTGAGCAACAAAAAGAAAGTGTCACACTTTCAGATCCAGCCTAATGTTCAAGAAGTCACGTCTAGCTGTCAACGTTAAACTTAGCGCTCGCAGGGAGGCAACCCATGCAATTTGTGTATATATTGTGATCTGGTGTGTTTTATTTTTGTGTGTTTAATTTTTGCAGGTAAAGTCATTTCACGATGGAAGAATTTCTCGCAAAACTTCACAAGTAATTTCCTTCTCTCCCTCAAAACTCTCTGATGAAAGTCTACAAAGCTCGCTTAGAATGGATGAGATACTACGATCCATGGTGTTCCTAAAGATATTCGGTTGGGTAATGAAGCACGGGGTCCGATTGGCAGGTGAGTCTTCTGACTCTTTTATTTCACATCTGACTGGTTTTGGAAGAAGCACCTATGCAAAGAAACGTAGAGCTAAGCAAATGGGTGTTTGTTACAATGTGCACGCTGGAATTGCAATACTTGTTGTCGTTCTTTAGGAATGGTGTCTGATAATCACGAATTTAGGAATGGTGTCTGATAATCGCGAAGATAAAATTAAATTCATTAAGGATGGCTTGAGTAAGGAGTCTGTAGATAATATATCTTCGACTCTTGAGACGCATCCCAGTGGATATGTTCATATAGCCATTCATAAATTACATACACAATTTCAAAAAGAAAGACAACAGTTAAGTTTCGGGAATCTGACTCAAAAGACCCTGTTGCCAATTATAAGAAAATTGGATGGGAAGCTTGTCCCAGACGCATAGACGTCAATCAAGCCGCTACTTCTTTTGGAAATATTATATCTCTTTGTCTTTTCCTAATAATTGTAATTTGTTTTGTTGTTTTCTTTTATTTTCTCCGACAGGATCCAGACCTTTTTTACTATCACGATTTATTTTACTATTAACTAATAATTGTCATTTGGCAGGGTACTAGTGCTATTATTTTACTCACCACATTCAGGTGTTATAAATTCAACTCATCATTGCACTTTTGAAGACATCTAGAGTTAAACATAGAAGCCACTTCAAGAAGACGAGTTGAAAACATCTGTGTGTTTTGCGGAACTAGTGTTGGTGTTAAGCCATAATACGTAGAAGCAGCACAGAAATTGGGTCGAGTCTTAGCTGCAAGGAATATGCACTTAGTATATGGCGGAGGCAATCTTGGACTTATGGGGATCATTTCAAAAGCCGTACAGGAAGGAGGCAGTCACATTTTGGGAATCATTCCAAAACCCTTGGCGGAGGAAAATATTATTGAACCATCAAACGGAGATGAACTAATCGTGCCAGGTATGTCTGAACGATTGGTAGAAATGATTAACCGTGCTGATGCTTTTATTGCTTTGCCAGGTGGCTTGGGCACATTGGAGGAAATTTTTATAGTGTTATCTTGGGCGAACTTGAACATACACCAGAAACCAATTGGGCTGTTTAACGTTGATGGATTTTATTATTTTCTTTATGTGTTTCTTGATGATGCTCGGAGAAATGGGTTCGTGTCAAAACCTATGAAAGAACTCCTTTATACTGCCAGAACTGCTCCAGATCTATTAGACCAACTCTTAGCCTATTAACCACAAGTCGACCCTATCCTTTCAAAGATAAATTGATCCGAGGACGATCGTGGTAAAAGGCGTCGGATTAATCTGGATCTTAACTTTAATTTCCTGTAGAATTTCAGTTAACCAGGTATTATCTTCTAAACTCTTCTTCTACTGTTTAAGACATTGGGGACATGTCTCATTTAGGTTTGGGGAGGGAATTAGTTGATCAGTACCTTGTTTTTAGTTTGTGTGTTGTTTTTATTTTTAGTCCAAAATTTTTCGAAAAATACAAAAGAAAATTGAAAAATTTTCAAAAATTACAAAAATATTTTGTGTTTTTTGTGTTTTTATTTTGACTAAAAAGTGTGAAATTGGTTAAGAGATAGTTGTGTAAGGAATTTCCACTCCTTGAGACGTATCTCAACCATTTTTGAAACAAGTTAGTTTTTGTTTATTTCATTTTAAATTATTTAATTTGTAAATTCTCCATAAAACTGACTAAATGGATCTTCATATGCTCAGTTAGCAGATATTATCAACATGCATTGTAAACATATGGACATTAGCTAAAATTGAAAAGTTTGTAATATTCAGTGCTCTAATTTAATTGGAGGAAGCATCTCAAAAAGTGATGGAGTAAAAAAAAAACATCTGAGATCCGAGTTATTAAGTCTGTAAGGGTGTTGTTTTAAAACCTAGTGCCCTAAAGCCAACTGGTTTGGGAGTCACTGGCCCAAAGCTCGCTACACGGATCAAGATGCTGCAAAAATATATATATCTGAAGTCTGAGTAATTAAGTCTATAGGGGTGTCTTAACACATGGTGCCCTAAAGCCAACTAGTTTGGGAGTCACAGACCCAACACACGCTACATAGATGGAAGATACTGTATATAAATAAAAAAAAATCAAAAATCAAAGAAAAAAATCACAAAAAATCACAAAAATTATTTCATTGCTGCAAAAAGATGTGAATTCTGATAAAACTTTAGGACAAAAATATTACTCTCTTATCAACTGCACTTGTGACTATTATGGGCAAAAATGAGTTGATTAATATTTTGTCGACTGTGTATATGGAGAATGGTAAAAGTAACGGAGAATTTACTTATTCGGTTAATTTAGAATGAAACAAAACAACTATTGACTTGGATTAGATGTTTCATCTGTTTAGTCACTAACTTCTTTATTCTCTTTTCTTGTCTTTTTGCTTTTGTGTGCATTAGTTTTATTATTTTTTTACTTTTGTAAAACGTTTGTGGGTATCGTTACTGTAAGCCCTCACGAGACTATAACTCGTCCACTAGGGACACCTAGGGTTTAAAGGCTTGTTGCATATGCTAAATGCAACCGTGATCCCTACGAAGTGGCTTAGTAGTTTAATTTAATTGTTTCTTGTATTTTATTTTATTGTTGCTCGAGGACTAGCAAAATTGTAGGTTTGGGGTGTGATGAGCGGAAAATATATCAATATTTACCGCCCCTTTTACTTAATATTTTGTTTAGTTTCTCGGTTTGATGAACGGTTTGATGTGTTTTAGTTTATTTTGCAGATAAAATAATATTGGGACACAGTGAAATCATTTAGGATGAAATGTGGGTCAAATAAGGGCAAAAATTGGACTTGACATATTAATTTTGGAGATTGGAAACTTGAAGCGGGCGTTTTAACGAAGTGTAGTTTTGGAAATTCCAGTTTTGCGCATCTGTCGTATTTTGGGCATAACCTTTTACTCCGATATCGGATTGAGCTAATTCAAGTTCCAGATTAAAGCCGACTCAAATATCTACAACTTTTAAAGACAAAATAATTTCGAATTCTGAAGATTTCATGCCCGAAATGGATGACCCATCCAGAAGTGTGTTGTGTATAATTATTAAGTCATTTTCAATCATTTCAAAGTAAAAAATAAATTAATAAATAAATAATAAAAATTATCAAATCACCACCAAACATGATAAGAAATTAGTGGAGCAATTAATAATGGATTTGGTGGATGACTTGATGGAGGCAAAATTTTGCCTATAAATACCAAGCCATTTCACTTGTAAATTCATACTTTCTTCTAAGGAATTTCTTAATAATACTAAGAAGATTGTATCTTGTTTGTTTATTTACAGCTTTCAGTAATTAATTTCCACTTTCGGACTTTCTTTTCTTTACTTTTCAGTTTTTACTTTCCGCAATTTACTTTTACGCACAATACTTTTCTTTCTTTAATTTGCAGTTTTTACTTTTCAGTAATGAGGAGGTAATTCCCCTTTGCTAGGGGTAAAAGGTAAAACTTTTATTACTAATATTTTTATTAATCTCCCTTAATTATAATATATAAACTAGTTAAAACCTGACTTAACGAGGATACCGCCATATTGGTCGGTTGGTAATTATTTAAATTTGGTTTAACCTGACTAAACTGGATACCGCCTGATTGGTCCGTTGGTAATTAATTATTAATTTGACTTAATCTGGATACCGCCTATATGGCTGGTTGGTAATTATCATGCAAAGTTAATATATTATATTAAGGGAGATATCTAAAATAGAAGTAATAAAAGTGGATCATTTTACCTCAGCATTTTCTTTTATTGTACTTTTACTTTATTTACTTTTCAGCAATTTACTTTCAGCATTTACTTTTCAGCAATTTACTTTCAGCATTTACTTTTCAGCAATTTACTTTCAGCAATTTACTTTCAGCATTTACTTTTCAGTAATTTACTTTCAGCATTTACTTTTCAGCATTTAATTTTCAACAATTTACTTTTCAGCATTTTACTTTATGTCTTTTATTTTATTTAAGTTTTTACTAGCCATAGTTATGTGTCGTAACTAAGTTAGTTATCTGGGGTTGTGATGAATTCTAATATCACCGGTTTATAAGGGTTATTTTATAGTTTGGGTAATTTAAAGGTTTACTTATTAAGTCTTAAGCCTAATGCTTCTTGTTGTCTGATCACCAATAAGATTGATGATGGTAAATCTAAAATAAACTTGACAAGGAATTTTAGGTTTCACCCTTAGACTTAATAGCCCACGATCTTCCTTGAGGATAGATAACCCTTTAATAGATTTCCTTACAGGATAGACATATACATGTCGGGTGGGGGTATCCATAATTGGAACTTAAACTTAATGAATCTAGATAATTTGGTTGACATAGACATATGGTTCAATTGGGTTAAACTGGGTATTTGCGTCTGACCATCGACAGAGGCTTTTGCATAATTTAGTGTTCCAGGTTAGTAAACCGATTTATTGTATAAACATAAAATAACCACTTCATCTTTTAAAAGATATTAGAAAGATTCACAACCCTAGATAGTTTTTAATATTGAATTTTCTTAAACCTAATTTTGTGCAATTTTATTTACTTGTTTTTAAATTTAGAATCATCACCATTTCAAATCAATCAATCAACATATTAGATACTAGTAATCATTTGACCTCATAAAATTAATAGATTAGGTATTAAGTCCTCGTGGGATCGATACTTTTTATAATACTTGAACGATATGTACGCTTGCGTTATACGTGTGTGTTTACGCCGGTCAACATCTATTCAAAATATTTTCCAAATTATTCAAGCAATTATCAAATGAATTTCCAAAAACAGTTATATCATCCATAAAGACCTCTAAACAGTGTTCAATCATGTCACTAAATATGCTTAACATGCATCGTTGGAATGTTGCAGGTGCATTACAAAGTCTAAAAGGCATTTTCCTAAATACAAATGTTCCAAAGAGGCATGTAAATGTGGTCTTTTCATGGTCTTCTAAAGCAATGGGAATCTAGTAATAACCCGAGTAACCATCAAGAAAATAATAGTATGGATGTCTGGCTACTATTTCCAAAATTTGGTCAAGAAATGGTAAAAAATGATCTTTTCTAGTTGCGTCATTTAGTTTTCTATAATTAATGCACATACGCCAACTAGATGGGATGCGAGTTGAGATTAATTCTCCTTTATTATTTTTTTATAACAGTAAATCTAGAATTTTTTAGGGATAACTTGTGTATGACTTACCCACTTACTATCAGAGATAGGGTAGATAATGCATACATCAAGAAGTTTAAGGACCTCGGTTTTTACTACTTCCTTCATGTGAGGGTTTAATCTTCTTTGGGATTGACGATATGTCCTAGCATTATCTTCTAAATGTATTCAGTGTGTGCAGATTAATGGATTAATGCCTTTTATATCTTTTAAAGTCCATCCAATTGCCAGTTTATGTTCTTTCAACACATTTAAAAGTTTACCTTCTTGATTGCTTGTGAGAGAAGAAGAAATTACCACATGGTAAGTTTGTTTATCTTCTAGAAATGCATATTTCAGTCCTTCTGGCAAAGCTTTTAGCTCCAATTTGGGTGCTTCCTCGTGTTTTCCTTCTTCCAGTGTTCCCAGTTCTTCCAAATTTTATATCCCTTCATCGTCTTCCAATACCTGTGTAGAGTCAAGTAGAAAATCATTAGTAATATCCGAATCCATTTTCGTACTTGATTCAACAAAATTAGCAGTCCAAATTTTCATGGGATCTAATAAACTCCCATGAATATGTTAATCCACATTTGGCTCAATTTATTCTATGCTTTCATTTTCATTGTCCTCATCATATAGTTGTTTACATATGTTAAAAATATTTAGCTCCAATGTCATGTTGCCAAAAAACAGATTCATGATTCCATTCCTACAATTAATTAAGACTTAGTTGTTGCTAAAAATGGACGATCAAGTTTTACATGGATTGGCTTATAACTGTCTGCCACATGTTATGTTTCTACGATAATAAAATCCACAGGATATATGAATTTATCAACTTGCAATAACACATCTTCCACAATTCCTTTTGGTACCTTAACAGATCTATCGGAAAGTAAAATAGTAGTTAAGGTTGGTTTTATCTCGCCAATATTAAGTTGTTGGTAAACCGAAAATGGAAGTAAATTTACGCTAGCTCCAAGATCAAGTAAAACATGTTCAATGTTTTGACTTTCAATAATATAAGAAATAGTTGGACAACCAGAGTCTTTATATTTTAATGCATTGTTGGTTGATAGAATTGAGCTTACCTGTTCAGCTACAAAAACTCTCTTTCTTACCTTATGTTTTCTTTTAACGGTGCACATATCTTTCAGAAACTTGGAGAAATATGGTATTTGTTGGATGGCATCAAACAAAGGAATATTGACCTTAACCTGTTTAAATATTTCATAAATCTCTGGGGAATGGTTCAATTTCTTTATTTTTAATGCTTGAGGAAATGAAGGTGCATGTTACAAATTATTATTATCAACGACGGGTAATGGTTCATCAACATCTTCCTTACCCTCTAAATCTATTTTATTCTCAGCTTCGTGAGGTTCAAGAAAAGGTCTGTGGATGTGTTTACCACTACGAATAGTAATAATAGATTTAACTTGGTCTAATTGTTGATTTCCATAACTACCATCGTGAGGATTTAAATTACTCTTGGGATTTGACTGTGGTTATGCATGAAACTTTCCTTCCTCATTAATGGTTAATGCAAATGTAATTTTAGCAAACGTTTCTCTCAAATAATTCATCGTTTGTTCATTTTTGGTTATTGATGGCTTTCTGTTTCTCCATGAATGCATTCACGGTATCTTCAATGGTTTTCCTAGGTTGTGGGACATATTGTGCATAATTCTAGGAATTTCAGAAATTCTAGTGAACATTGGGAGGTTGTTGTGATGATTGTGTTTGGTTATCATTCCTCCAATTGAAGTTTGGATGATTTCTCCAACTAGAATTGTAGGTTTGTAAGTATGGGTTTGGATTTGGTCTATTAAATGTGTTTACGGAACTGACTTGGTCATGGAAACATTCTTGCAGGGCTGGTAATGATGGGTAATTTTAAGTGACATGTTCATTTGAATTACAGATTTGACATAGGATTTCCTGAACTGACTTGACATTATCACTCTTTCCTGCTTCTAAAGCCTCAATTTTTTAGATAGAGATGCATACTTGGTATTAAGGTCATGGTCTTCCATAAGGTTAAACATACCTCTACTAGATGACTGTGGTTTTACAGACGACTCATATGTGCCTACTATGTCCTATTGTTGTGCATTTTCTGCTATGTGTTCTAGGTAATTTAGTGCATCTTCGGGATCTTTGTCCCTAAACTCACCATTACAAATTATCTCCATTACTTATCTACTTTGGGGTGTTAACCCCTCGTAGAAATAGGCGACCAGCCTCCATATTTCAAACCCGTGATGTGGATAAATATTTAGCATCTCTTTAAACCTCTCTCAAAATTGGTAAAGTGTTTCCCTTGACTCTTGTGTGAAGGTTGTGATTCTCCTTTTAAAGGAATTTGTCATATGAGGGGGAAAGAAATTTTTAGGAAACTGTTCTTGTGAATCATCCCATGTTCTAATAGATCCCGACCTAAGGTTTTGCAGCCAAATTTTAGCTTTATCCTTTGAAGAAAAGGGAAAATATTTTAAACGAAATATATTAATGCTACAATTTTGGTCTTTGTAAGTGTTATATACCACTTCAAACTCCCTTAAGTGCTGATAAGGATTCTCTGATTCTAGACCGTAGAATGTGGGTAAATGATGGATGATACCTGATTTAAAATTGAAACATGTTGCATCTGGAGGAAAAACAATACAAGATGGTGATCATTTCATAGTGAGATTCATAAATTATCTGAGTGTCCTAAGATGACTAGGATCTATGTGCTGAAACTCATTTTCTTCCTGATTAACTGGGTTTTCAACTCGGGTAGGTGGATTTTCAACTGTATTTTCAATTTGGTTCTCGGCCATTTTGAAGAACGATGAAGGTGATGGAGATTCTCTGTTTAGTCTTCCGCTGGATGATCGAGACCAATGTCTCATGCAACCTAAACAAAAATAAAACAAAAAAATTATTTATAAAAAGGAAATAAATCACAAAAAATAATAATAAACTAGACAAAAAATGAAAATAAAATAAATAAAAAGAAATAGAAAAATTATTTTATCTACGAAATAATAATCCCCGTCAACGACGCTAAAAACTTGACACACTCAAAAAATGGTCTTTTACTCCTAACTATAAGAGTGTCGAAGTAATAAAATAACCCGGTAAGTCCGGGGTCGATCCATAGGGAATAGATTTAGTAAAATAGAATGATAAGTAGATCGAAAAGAAAAATGATTGATTTGTTGAAGTTGTTGGAAACTTTTAAGTGAAAATGCAATAATAAAATGAAATGCTGGAGTTAGGGGATACACTTTTAGTATTTCATATCTAGAAATCTCACTTAATTATAATATATAAATTGTCTTTGTTACCCAATTAATTTATCTCAGGAATTAATTATGCCAATATATAGAACCGGCCACAAAGGCGGTAGTCATTTCTGTCGATAACTAGTCCTCCCAAGATACTAAATATGCCAAAAACATAAAATCATACATAAAGGCGGTGATACCGTTTGTCTATAACAAGTCTAGTTAGGTACTCAATTATGCCAAAATCGTACAAAACCATCCATATAAGTGGTTGCAAGATAAAACCAGCCATATATGTGGTAGCCAATTTTGTCAATAATTAATCTAGATCTAAATCAAGTTTTAATTATTAGATTAAAATTTGTTTATTTTAATGTAATTCAGATTGATCTAAGTTTTCATTATAAAAGATTCACCCTTTACCCCAGCAGAAAGAATGTAGCTACTCATTTTATAGTTAAAAATACTCATAATTTTATTACTGAAAGAAAAAGACATTACAGAAAGCTTTAAATAAATAAACACACAAGTCACTATCTTCCAAAGTCTATAGAGAAATCGGAAAGAAAACATGAAATTTTTTTCTGTCGGAAGCTTCAATTTATAGGCTGAGAAAGGTCTGCACATCACGACGCCAAGGCTGTTCGCGTTGCGACATGTCTGCCAACTGTGAGACACGTGTTGAAAGATTAGAGCGTCGTGACGCTGAGGCCTTGCGTGTCACGACGCGAAAGGCGGTGTCTGCGGCATTGTTGTCCTTATGGGCGCGTCGCGATACTGAGTCATTGAGTGTCAAAACTCTGTTTTTGCCATTTTCCAAGTCTGATTTTTTCCTGTCGAGCTTCTAAGCAGTATTTTACCTACCAAATAACAAAAATACACAATAAAAATATACAAAACATAACTTAGAATATTATTTCACAGACGTGCTAAATTAAGGGGATTAGTGAAACTACAAGTGTAAAACGATTGATTTTGTGTATAATAAATATGCATTTTTTAGTGTTCATCAGAGTTGTCTCATGTTTTCTTCTCATACTTGGACTGCGCTTACTGCATGTTCAGATACTCTTAAGTAAATGTAGAGTCGCTCATTTTTGCCTAGTTAAGAGAGAAGTGGTGGAATGGTCATATGCTTCTTTAGTTGTTCTAAAGCTTCTTTGCAGGTTGGCGTCCATTCGAAGTCCTTGGCTTTTCGTAGTGCAGAGAAAAATAAAAACACTTGTCATTAGACTTTGAAATAAATTTATTTAGAGCAGCCACTCTTCCTACTAGTCGCATGACATCTTTGGGTCATATGGGATAAGAGATGTTGAATATGAACTTGAGATGATCTGGGTTGGCCTCTATCCCCCGTTGAGTCACCATATACCCGAGGAATCTTCCAGACGACACCCAAATGCAAACTTAGTGGGGATCATCATCATGTTATACTTCTTCATTTTGTGGAATATCATACTAAATTACCTTAAATGTTCCTCCACTTTTAGTGACTTTACTAGCACATCGTCAATATACACCTCCATTATTTTTTATATATGCTAGGAAAACATCTTGCTGACTAGGCGTTGTTATGTGGCTCCCATATTTTTTAGTCTTAAAAATATTACTTTGTACCAGTTGATTCTCTGTTAGTGATAATGATGTCTTCTCTCGGTCGTCTAGGTGCATTAGTATTTGATCATAGACTAAATATGCCTCCATGAAACTCAGCGATTCATGCCCAGATATAGTGTGGACCACTATATCAATGTTGGGTAGAGGAAATGAGTCTTTTGGGGAGGCTTTGTTTAAGTTAGTGAAGTCGATATAGACTTGCCACTTGCCATTCTTTTTTCGAAGTATTACAACATTGGCGAGCCACTCGGGATACTAGACTTCCATGATTGCTCCAGTCTTTAAAGATTTTAAACCTTATCGTTGATCACGTGGTTCCTTTCTGGAGCAAACTTTCTCATATTTTGCCTCATATGGGGTAGGCTGAGTCCACATGAAGCTCGTAGATTATCAACTCGGGGTTGATCCCGATCATATCTTGGTGCGATGTAGAAAAAAAAATCGTGTCGATCTTCAAGGAAGATAATCAATTCTGACCATAGTTTAGGCTTAATTTGGGCCCCAATTTGAACTTTGTGATTCACCAGCTCGAGTTCTTCCACTTTGGGCTGATCCGGCTTGGCTTGACGAAACCCTTGTTATAATTGCTATGTGGAAGCTAACTTGGCCTTCAAGGTCGTCTGATAGAAAATCTTTGAGGCTTGTTGATCTCCCATTATCTTATTTACTCACCATTTGCGGTGAACCTAATCATCTAATGAAAGGTTGATGAGACTGCATGAATATCATGGTCCAAGGTTGTCCCATGATCATGTTATATGCTGAGGGGCAGTCCAAGACCAGAAACGTAGTCATCGTATTCACTCCCCCCAGAACGTAGTCATCGTATTCACTCCCCCCACGTATACTGAGAGCACGAGCACTCCTAGAGTGAATTTATATTCTCCACTGAATCCAATCAATACTATCGATCGTCGATTGATGGTGTTCAACTCTATGGCCATGTCCGCCAGAGTCTTTTTTAAGATGATGTCGGCTGAGGTTCCGATGTCAACCAATACCCTTTTGATCATGAAGTTTTCCACCTATAGAGATACTACAATAGTGTCATGATGGGGTTCATGAAGGCTAAATTCCTATCATCTGTGAACCCAATAGTTAAGTTGGTGAAACATTCTTTGAGCGACTGCGTTGACTAAGGCATTCCAGTTGATATTTCTCTCGTGTGTCGCTTGGTGGTTGAGTAAGAAACACCACTGATTTATGAACCTTTAGTGATGTGGTTGAACGTATTATCGATTAGATGAGGTGGATGGGGTCCATGACCTCTATCGCCCTTTTCGTATCTCCGGGCCAAAGTATTCTTGCCATTTTCAGTAAGCAAGTCATTGAGATACCTTTTATTTAGCAATTTTGTACCTCCAACCTTCACAGTATCTTTATTCAGCATTTATATGCCCATAGTCTCGGTGGAATTTGCACAATTATTCTTCTCTTGGATGTTCTGATCAATGTATCGTGCCTCACATATTATTTAGAATGGAGACCAGATCCACCGGTGACACAGTGAAGTTGTAGTATAAGAGTCTTTGTCGGTTGGATGAAGGCTGGCATTGAACTATATATGTTGAAGCGTTTCTCTCATATTCCATATTGATAATGCGATGCTCCCTTGGGCGTGGGTTCCTTCGATCTGGTGACTAAGGGGTCCATATTTTAGAGTCATTCGGTCGTTTGGAGAGGTTTGGAGCCCTTTCCTCTTTATAGTTGATAGGGCCATCACGCTTCTTATTCTTTTGTCTTCCTCCCATCGGATTTCAATTTTTGCTCACGACATCGCTTGATCTATGGTGTAGCACTTAAACTTTGTCAATTTCTTGTATATCCCACTGTCAACGCCTAGACTATTGTAGAAGGCTTTGACCGTCGTCAGATGGTAGAGGTCCGGTATGAAAATTCTCTCTCTATTAAAGTGTGCAACATAACTTCACAAAGATTCTCCCTTTTGCTGCTGAATGAAGTTCAGGTCGTCCATAGTCTTCTTGAACTTGCAAGAGCTTGCAAAGTGCTCCACGAACTTGTCTACTAGCTCTAGGTACGATCAGATGGATTGATAGAGCAGATTGATAAACCGGGTTATGGTTGGGACTGCTAGTATTTCACCAAATCCTGTACACATGCCATCCTCCCACTGGTTTTGTACAAGGGCTATAGACATCATCTTGTAATTGTAGTGGACCAAGTGATCGTCTAGGTTAGTAGAACCATCATACAACCTCATATCTAAAGGGTTGAACTTCCGGAGAGCTCTATCAAAGTAAAAGACTCATGGAAGGATGTGTCTAAGATTGTTCCAACCGACTCTTTTTTATCGATAGCCTTACCCCGGGTAAGTTGGAGATGACCGCTTCTTTGAACTCATTCATCTCTTTGCTCATGCAAGAGATGACTTGTTGAGCGAGATTTTCAGGATGCAGATTATTGGTCAGTTAACACCCTTGTGAGTGGTCTATTACGGGCCAATATCGATATACAGCATCATCAAAAGCCTCCAACAGATTGGTTTGGCGCATCAGGCCACTAGGCTAATTGTGGAATCCTCGATGCTAAGAGGTCAATTTTATCTGCTCTAATTCCTTTGAAGACTAGTGTTTGTACTCTGTATTGTAAGGTTTTCCTCTTCCAATGCCCATAATCATTCTTACAGTGCGACCAATTGAGAAGACATGGTGTCTGAGGTGTTTTCATTCTCGTAAGCCATGGATAGTTGTGAGTTTGGTCAAAGATTTACAAAAAGCTTTATTTAATATGAATCGTTGGGGCCCCACAATAGGCGTCAAATTATAGACGGTGAATTTCGTATTCAGTCCACAATTGAGGATTCATAGGATGGGGCACCAACGATCATGCAAAATAAAGACAGTTCTGAGTGCATCGACGCTCAAGTCAGTGATGGTGGCGAGCGAAAAGAAGGAAGAACAAGTCAATGGGTTGACTCGATCGTTGTATTTTGTTACCGTGAGGGAGGTAGGTTGGTGTTTGGGGTGTCGAGAGCCAAAGCTCGAATTACTCAATCCCTTAGACCCCATCTCCATTTATTGGCTGTGGAAGTAGCTTATTGACTACCATATTTATAGGTGATTTATCTTCACCCAAATACTTAGTTTCTTTGTTGAGAAGGAATTAGTCGTGTGTAGACTAGCGGACAATGTCTACTGGAAGATTAGGTAATATGACATGTGTCTCTTGGAGACCTTTGGGTCACGTGGACATTTTACCTTTGTAGGTGTATGGGCTCAAGGGCATTGCATGCGAGTCATATGTGTAGGCTCAAGATTATTGATAGTCGACTGTCGATAGTCATACGGTAAGCTGTCTAATTCCAATGGGTGTCGGCTGGAGGTTCCCCAAAAGAGTGGAATTAGATTGACCTTAGCGGAATTAGATTAACCTTAGGAGTAATGTAGGAACGAAGCGGATTTTACCACTATAACTATAACGTCAGCGACCACTATACTATTAGGCTCACAACCCATAGAGAGTACGGATAGTCCCGCGGGGTGACTAACCGGAGAATAAAGGAGTCACCACCCGATATGAGATACCAAGAATGACTTAAAGCCGTACTACACCCCTCACAAGGTCTGACCTTAAACCCATTTGGATTCAGAGTGGTCCTTTACTGATACCAATATAATATTTATACTTAAATGAGGTATCCTTACATCCTATAATGCAATCACACACAAAGCAATTTGAAAATACAAAAAGTGCAATCATGAATTATTAAGACAATAAATAAAATAGGCATTCATAAATTATCACAATATTTATAAAACATGTTGGACAATTATGACCCATAGCGTCACTATTTGTACAGATCATGGTGTTGTTGTACAAATTAACTATGTGACAAGGAGATTGCACTCTTATCATTTGTGATTAGACCACCTAGATGTATAAATGATAGGAGGTCCTTATGATTAGTTCCTGGATTGAGATGATATGAGACAGTATCAGTCCACGAAGGATTAATCATTAAATATCCCTAGTCGTAGTATTATCGAGACTGGACATCGATAATGCGGAATAGACTAGTATTACACTTGTGCGTGTTATATGAGATCATAACAGCATAGTTCTCATATATTTGGGTATAGGATACTCATGCAAGTGCAATAGGAGGTTGTGTTTTACCGATGGTACGGAAAATAGCTTCGCTCGGGATAGACCCCTCGGAATTCCATTGGTGGTATGACTATGTGTCTATGGAAGTCTGAAATCAGGGTAGGTGTATTTGGTCTAAACCTGAGACTTGCACCGCTAATGCTTGCGACAATCGGTATGTTTTAGTTTTGGTCGTCCAGGGCTTTAACCGATTCTGTGTACGCCTCTGCTAGGTATATTGAGAATCGTAGTGTATTGGGTGTGATGTCAAGACGGAAGTATCACTCCAGTCATAGTGGAGATGATGTCACGTAGGATACGGTACTAATGCTCTTAAGTACTGCAGTCATCGGGATGTTATAAGTAGGTCATGTATATCCAATTATAGAGACTAGTTACCAGACATCCGACATGTGCTTCGTACGGGGCAGACACAGTTCCAACCCCAGGCCTAGCACGTGACATTCGATACTGGATCGCAATACGCAATACTACGTATACTACGCCGACATAGATTATATATTCCAGTAAGAATATTTCTGGAGAATTGGGTAGGCTCGGTGTTT
Organism: Zanthoxylum bungeanum; assembly: GCA_019454045.1. NCBI lineage: Eukaryota > Viridiplantae > Streptophyta > Magnoliopsida > Sapindales > Rutaceae > Zanthoxylum > Zanthoxylum bungeanum. The sequence continues at coordinate 55,253 of SKCR01030628.1, forward strand.
TGCTAGAAGCCAACCATGTCTTGTAAATCGGTAAACACGTGGTACGAGGTACGCACGTATTCGGATAATCCGATGACTGTATTTACTGCCAACATATCCAGGGATCTCTTGGGTCGCTTCCCAAAGATTCACCGATGACAGTTGATTTAATTAGAATTAATCTGGGATTAATTAAGAGAGATAATTAATCTGGGATTAATTAAGAGAGAGAAAATTAATCTGGGATTAATTGAATCTGGGATTAAATGTGTTCGGAAGAGAGAGAACGAGATTAATTTGGAATTAATCGGTAAAATAAATTTAATAGTTAAATTTGATTTTTCTATTTAATTTATTCGTATGGGCTAAAATTAATATATTGGATATATAATATGAATTGGATTTCATTACGGAATTAAAGTCGGACTTTAATACGAACGAACGAATTAATTTAGAATTAATTCATAAACGACATTCGTAATATATTTGCGAGGCATCGTTATTTAATTAAATTAGATTTAATTATTTAGCGATGAAAGTTCGTTTAATCGGATTAAACGGAACTGAGCCGCGGCAAATGTTCGTAGAGACATTTGAATTTTGAATTCAAATGTGGGGCCCACTTCACATGTGGTAGTTGGGAGGGTAGTTGGCATTTATGCCAAGCCACCCACCATCCAACTACCTTGGAATGGTTTTGGTGAAACCATTTACCCAACTACCTTGTTTAGGTAAAAGGGTAAATTGGTTTTACCTAAAATTCTTCTCTCTCTCTTCACTTGTGAATGAATCACACTAAACACATTTGGAACAAAATGGAAACCCTAATACTCTCTCAAATGGGCGTGAATGGCCTTCATTTCTTCTCTTTGATTTTGTTGCAATTTCAAAGGAGCTAGCACTTCATGAAATCAACTAAGGTGATAGGGAAACAACTTCAAAAGCTTGGAATCAACAAAGGAAGGATCTTGGAGATCTTCAACTCAAAGCTTGGAATCAACAAAGGAAGCATCTTGGATCTTAGATCTTCTTCTCAAAATTTTAAAAGCTCAAATCCATTCAATGTAAGTAATTCCGCAACTTATTTTGAATTTATGAACATGTTTTCATGCTTATTAGATCCTTGGCATGTTCTAGGAACACTAACAAAACAGTCATAGAAATGGATTTGGACAAGCATCACATGGGTCTGGCCTCAGTGAGGTCGGCCGTACATGGCCATAGTAAGCCATATATAATATTTAAACTCTGACATGACTTGAGAGAAGTCTGACTGGACATATCGCGTACTCAGAGGCAAAAAATCAAAGTAACAGCAGGTAAGACAACATGGTAGGCACTAAATAATAATAATTATAATAATGAAACCATAAAAACTCGAGTAAAAATAACTATTGAACTAACTGAAACTTGCATCAGGTGGGATTAAACAAACTAAAACATGTGTTCAGTAGGTTTGGCCGTAGATAGGCCTACTCGGATATAATTACGCATGTCCAGCCAGACTTGGTTGAAGTCTGGCCGAATGTATTACGCAACACAGAAATACGGAAACATGCGTATATTAACATAGATGAAGTAAATAAGCATTTTGGATGCGTTTAAAATGAAAAGGTCATCCATAGTGGTACGTGATATTATATCACAAGTGCGAATTGTTGGGTTTCTACTATAGTTCCAAGATCATTCAAGCATAGAAATCATGTGAATACTCATAAGAAGTATGACGGAATCATACTTACATAGATCGGCTTTTGCGATGCGAATAACAACAATATATTCTTCAAGCTTTTCTTCCATGAAGCTCACGGCTTTGACCTCCATTTTTATGCTCCTTGATTTCTCCAAGCTCCAAGCTTTAAGTGTGCATTCCATGCTCAAGGGTTTGTTTCCCTATCACCTTTGTAAGACTCCAAATGTGTGCTAGCACTTAGGAAATTTTGCCACAAAATTTATATTTCCCTTTGATGAGTTTCGGCCAAGCCAAAACCTTTGAGAGGGAGAGAATTTCGGTCAAGAAGGAAGAAGAAGAGAGAGAGAGGAAGTTGTAAATTGTATATGGTATTTGATTTTCAAAAAACAAAATAACCATTTACCAAATCTCATTTTCCAAGAAAATGGTACAAGGCTTTAAAAGCCTTTCAACTATACCCATCACTCATGAATAATGACTGGTTGTCAATCACTCCAAGTGACAAGATATCCATCACTTGAATGACAAGTGATGTGACGCGTGATGTGACTTGTGGGCCGCACTTGAATTCGAAATACGAGTGGGCCCGCAAACACTCCCGGGCTCGGATTCGCTAATTCCGAATTAACGAATTTTCCGTTGCGACGTAATTAAATCAAATTTAATTAAATAATTGTGCCTAGAAAAATTATTATTCACGTCGCTAGCAAATTAATTCTAAATTAACTCGTTCGCCCGAATTAAAATCTAATTTTAATTCCGCGTCGAAATCTAATTTCGTATAATATATCGAATATTATTTTATCGATTAATTCCAAATTAATCGTTCTCTCTCTCTTTAAATAATATTTTATCCCAGATAAAATATCTCTGTAATTAATCCCAGATTAATTTTCTCTCTCTAATAATTAATATCATATTAATTAAGTGCGAGTCATACGTCATCGGTGAATCTACGGGAAGCGACCCATGAGATCCCCGGATATGTTGGTAGTAAATCCTGTTGTCGGACTATCCGAACATGTACGTACCTAGTACTACGTTTTTACCGATTTACAAGACATGGTTGGCTTCTAGCAAAGCACCGTGCCTACCCAATTCTCCCGAAATATTCTTAAAGGAATATGTAATCTTTATCAGGCGTAGTATACGTAGTATTGCGTATTGCAATCCAGCTTCGGATGTCACGTGCTAGGCCTGGGGATGGAATTGTGTCTGCCCCGTATGAAGCACATATCGGATCTCTCGTAACTAGTCTCTATAATCGGATAAACATGACCTGGTCATAATATCCCGATAGCTGCAGCATAAAAGAGCACCAGTTCCGTATCCTACGTGATCATCATCTCCACTATGACTGGAGTGATACTTCCATCTTGACATCACACCCAATACACTACAATTCTCAATATACCCAGAAGAGGTGTACACAGAACATGTTAAAGCCCTGGACGACCAAAACCAAAGTATATTGATTGTCACAAGTATTAGCGGTGCAAGTCTCAGGTTAAGACAAAATACACCTACCCTGATTCGGACTTCCATAGACACATAGTCATACTACCAATGGAATTCCGAGGGGTCTATCCAGAGCGAAGCTGTTTCCGTACCATCGGTAAACACAACCTCCTATTACACTTGCATGAGTATCTAATACCCAAATATATGAGAACTATGTCGTTATGCTCCCACAACGCACACAAGTGTAATACTAGTCTTTTACTCATTATCGATGTCCAATCTCGATAATACTCCGACTATGGATATTTAATGATTAAACCTTCGTGGATTGATAGTGTCTCATATCATCTCAATCCGGAACTAATCATATGGACTTTTATCATTTATATATCCCGGTAATCTAATTACAAATGATAAAAAAGCAATTTCCTTTGTCACATAGTTAATTTGTACAACAACACCATGATCTGTACAAATAGTGATGCTATGGGTCATAATTGTCCAATAATCTCCCACTTGGCCTATAGCCAATCACTCAAGTGTCCTACACCCGAACTATATATGGTTCGCTCAAACTTCTGCTGAGGAATGGCTTTCAGCAGCGATTTGCGGTGTTATCATCTGATGCGATTTATTTGATCACCACATCGCCACGATGTATGATCCGAACGAATCATATGAATAGTTGAAGTATATATTTGGATTGTTGATGAGACCATTAATTCTTTAGCCTGTGTTGTAGCCTAGCTCAGCTGCTAACAGAACTACTCATAATCTATTAGGATTATTATCAATCCAAAAGGCTTCTATTGCTGCCTCAGCTGCAGCAATAACCCGCTTTTGTTGTTTATTCGGTAACAGTATCTCGCTTGGAAGATTTCCAGCTCACTGTTCCATTATTCAAACTTTATAGTACCTTTGTTACGACTTATAGTCATTTTTATCGGTTAGGAAACTTGCAACAGTGAACCCAGTCACTTCAAGTTCTTCTTCTCCATAACTTAATAACGCATCCTTAGATCATCTAAGATACTTAAGGATGTTCTTAACATCAATCCAGTGACTATCACTTGGATTGGCCTGATTGTGACTCCATATGCTCAAAGCATATGAGACACCAGGTCGCGTACATTTATTTCAATGTACAAGTTCTCGGAGAGTGCAAACAACCTTTAGATCTATCCCAGTAGATCTTTATTCCTAGAATAAAGGTTGTCTCTCCCGAGAATTCTACGGAGAATTTTTCATGAAAGCCAAGCTTTCACCGATTGTATTATGGGAATATCATTTCCAAGAAATGATATATCATCATTTTATAGGGCATCACTGTCAGTGCGCTCCTACTAACCTTCTTATATACACAAGAATCATTTTCGTTTTGAATTAAATCATAAATCTTTATGATTACATCAAAATGATAGTTCCAAGAACGCTATGCTTGCTTTAATCCATAAATGGATCGAATTAACTTGCAAACCTTGTTTGCTCGTTTTGGTACGACAAAACCGTCAGGATGTTGTAAACATCCTCCAAAAGGTTTCCATTTAAGGAAAGCAATTTTGATGTTCACCTGCCATATTTCACAAATGAAACATGCAGCATCAGCAAGCATTATCCAAATGGATTTAACCATGGCAACGAGTAAAAGGTTTCGTAGTAATCGACACAATGTTGATCATGATACCTTTTCGCTACAAGCCTAGCTTAGTACGTTGGTATGTTGCCATCAATGTATGTCTTCCTTGAAGACTTATATAGTACCATTAGGCACAATGCCTTCCGGTACATCAACTAGTATCCAAACTTAGTTGGTATACATGGAATCCATTTCGGACTTCATGGCACTTTGCCATAATAGGGAGTCGATACCTTGTATCACTTCCTCATACGAAGTCAGTTGGTATTCCTCAATAAGATTGACATCTTCATGAGGTGAGATCAGAAACCCATACCCCAGGTTGTTTTTTGACTCTCTCCGACTTACGCGGTTCTTGTGTATTAGAAGATTATTGGTACAGTTTCATCCTTGATGAACTGTTTTTGTTCCATTAAGGAATCGGTGTCTGGAACAGTATTACTCCGATTTTCATCGAGGTTACTTTCCTCCCACTTACCACTGCATATAGGTATTCCTCTTAGGAAAACATCATGGCGAGCAACAATTAAATTATTCTCTTGTGAGTTGTATAAGTACTATACTTTGGTTCCCTAGGATAACCTACAAATTAGGCACTTATCTGATTTGGCTTTTAGTTTGGTATCATCCAAACATATGCCCAGCATGCCCAAATCTTCAAGAATGAGAAAACCCGGTTTCTTTCCTGTTCATATCTAATATGAAGTCTGTCAAACAGATTTTTATGGAACCTTATTCAAAATAAGTGTTGCATGTTAATGCGTATCCCTTGAAGGAAATGGTAGCTCAGAGCGACTCAAGATTAACATTATCATGTCTAACAAAATTCGGTTTCTCCGTTTGGACACACCGTCAATAGAGGTGTTTCGGGAGGAGTCCACATTGAAATAATACTATACTCTTTCAAGTAATAAGAAACTTATTGCTTAAGTATTTTTCATCATGGTCTAACTGTGACGGTTTTAATACTTTAGCCGATCTGTCTGTCTACTTCGTGTCGAAACTCTAAAAGTTTCCGATTCGTGTTTCATTAGAAACACATAACCATAACGTGATGCCACATCTGTAAAGGTTCGAAGTGTTCATATCCACATCTAGCCTATCTAGACATGGGCCCACTTACGTCACTATGAACGAGGGCTAACAGATCGGTGGCACTTACACTTTTACCAAGTAAAAGGTGTTTTAGGCACTTTGCCTATTAAACTAGATTCGTAGACATTATTTGAATAGAATCAAATCTGTCCTAGTATCCACTCTTCGAAAGTGTGGATATACGAGTCTTGTTTAATGTGTCTCAGACAACAATGCCACTTATAAGTCTCAACTGATTAATTCAGTTTGAGCTATTTGTTTGTCATGTCATATGTTTGAGATTTATTTATATTCAAATATAAATACTGTTATTTACATCTAATGTGTTCATCTCAATATCATCTTTATAAAATAAAACACTTTAGTGTTCTAGAATATAAAGGTATACCCGTAACGGGTTAAACCCTGATATAGAGACAATGTTTCTAGTCAAACTAGTTACATTATAACAGTTTCCTAATTTAAGTACACACCCGAAGGGTAGTTCCTAAACTTAGGTTTCTATGGTTAAAACAACGACTGTTGTCCCGTTTCCGACTCGCAGGTAAATCTCAACTGAAGTCAGTCTCCTGCTTATCAGCAGATTCTGCACACTAGTACATATCTATGTACCACACTTAGTATCAAAATCCAATTTTAATACTAGTAGTGAACATATTGATGACAAACTTATTTGAAGTCGGAGCCTTGCCCGTCTTCAATTCCTTCACGTCTGCCTTGTCCATACGGCAGTCACGCTTCCAGTGACCCCGTTTGCCACAGTTTAGGCAGACATCTTGGGATATGTCCTTTGTTTTCCCAGAAGATTATAATGATTTTTCCTTTGCCCATTTTCCACACCCCAGAAGCCTTTGGCCAACCTTGGCCTTCTGGGATGTCGAAGTAAGTTGCGCCTTGCGCTTCTTGCCCTTTTGCAAACCCTGGCTTTGTCTCCTTGAGTATAGCCATTAACTCTCCAAGAGTTTTCTATTGCAATTTGTACTTCTAAGATCTAAGGATATATCTATGAAGATCCTTCAATTTCAATATCATACTATAAGGATCTAATTCTTAGTTCTGACTAAGAAATTAAGGAGTCTTTGCGTCAAGCATAAAGGATTGAGCACTAAAGTTATCATCACATGAATATTCCAAATATCATGTTCTATTATTTGCTCAATTCAGGGCTTAGGCTCGAGACGTCACTCTATCAAATAAAGTAACTTCTCGGTCCCAATGACTATCCTGAGATTTTATTCCCAATCTGAAAATTAAAGCCGTTTAAAAAAAATTTCTCCCAGGATTATGTTCTAAACGCTAATCTTTCATTTATCTTAATTCCAATAGTCTAACTATCAAATCAACGATTTTAGGTACTATTTATTATAATGATTATTATAGTCTAACTATATAATCAATTATAATTTAATTGGTTTAAATTCAAATATATTGATTACTATAATCCAATTATAAATCAACTATAATTGAAGTAGTTTGAATACAGTCCAACTGTTTTATTAAAACAATGATTCAATATTAGTCCAACTAATATATTAATTTATTTTGACGAAAAATTTGAAATGAGCGCGTATTGGAAGTAACTAAACGAATATTGCAAATTTAATACTAGCCTCCCACTATTTTTCGGCGAGCCTCTAACCCTCTGTTGAGTACTCAGGAAACCTTGTTTCCTAGTGGCCTAGGATCCCGTTAAATAACACACAATCTTGACTTTGGCCAACAAATTGTATGATAATTAACTAGGTAGATCTCTAATATCAATTGGATCTCATCCAATTCCTAGATCCAGTAGGTGGACATCCAAGTCCGAAACATATATCTTATTTATGCCAATATATCCAATATATTCCCTAACCTTTTTCCTCTGAATCAACTAAGCATTGGCTTTGGCACAACAAACTTAATGATCCCAGTTAAGCGGAACCCATTGACTTTGGAAAGCTTCGTAATCGATGTCAATGGACAAGAAGTGATCTTGAATTTTGCCAAAAAATCACAACTTGGACAAGACATGCGATATGGAAGAAAGCCTTCATGATTCAAACACATCCGCGATGGAAAAAGGTCTTGACTTTGGCCAACAAACCAGTGCCAATCTTGGTTCTTGAGTAAGAATCACTCAATGGAAGGAAAAACGCTTAATATGTGTTGAGGGTTTTTCGCGTAATTGGCAACCAATTAATTATCTTTGTTAAGGTCTCATCATCATACACCCCTAAACATGAATTCTAAATGCATAATAAGGCGCGTAAATAAATTTAATAATGATATGCGGATGAATATTTAACACATTGTTCCTAGAATAAATCTCTTCATTTCCTCTCTCCCGCTAGCACAATAGTATTACTTCTACCCAATTACATAACACTTCTAAAGAAACCTCATTTACATTGAGGGGAATAGGTGAGAAGAGAAATACAAATAGTCAAGAGGTAATAGGCTGGACACGCAGGTCCAATTTAATAAATTCTAAATTTATTACAACAATTTCCAAAATTGCCCTCACCCATCTAATATCCATCTGATATACATTATTCATACATCGCATCCATGTATTCACACAAAGCATGTTATCAATCAATCTAATCCAATTAATTAATCTGAAATTAATGATCATCCAATGTTCAAACAACGATTTGATTTTGGCGCGAGTCCAACTCGTTTTATGAATAAGTACTCAAAGTACGAATTCTTGAATTATATTAAACTACAACATTAAATCCAATTTAATTTGTATTTAATACTAATTCTATATTTAATTTCAAATTAAATAATTACACTTTTTAATGTGCCTTTACGACTTAGATTCCAAATCTAATCGTTACGGGTCTCAAAGCCCAATTAACATCCAATGTCAATTTAATTAAAGTCCAATGGGCTTTTAATTAATTTCATAAGGCTTGGACTTTGGTCAATATGGGTCAAACCCAAATACCAAAGCCCATTTAAGGAATCACCCTTATTAGCCAAGAAACCAATTTAGGCCCAATTAAAATTAAAGGTCCATTTAATTATATTTGGACTTTATGGATATGGTTTTGGGCCCAATTGGATCCAACCAATTAGCCCAAACCAAAATTGGTCCAACCAAGCCCATTAAGCCCAAATACAACTTTTCAAGCCCAATTCCAAAATAAGGCCAATTAATTAAATCACAACATTCCAATATCACAATTTAATTAATTCAAAGTGTATAGGCATAATTAATTAACCAAATTAACATTTCCAAAATACTAATTTAATCAATTAATCATGCTCATTATCATCAACACATGTCCAACATCATTGAATCAAAAAATCATATCATTTTCCATGCTTATCATTCACGACAATTAGGGAATTTTTGTCTGATTCCGAATTCAATCCAATTAAATCCTAAATCAACAATTCCAAATGATTTCAACTCATCCAATGATCAAAAACAAAAATCACCATGACTTAGGGCAAGCTAAAACTTTCGGCCAAGCCAAGTTTTTGGGGAAAAATTCATCCAATTCAATTTTTATCATATTGAGCATGCATAACACTATGATATCATCATTCAACCATATTCCAACAATCAATTTCATCCAAACATGCTCAAATCAATTTTACCCTAATTCCAATTTCATGCTTAAACAAGGCTCAAGATACCATTGTTGGGTTTCTACTATAGTCCCAAGATCATTCAAGCATAGAAATCATGTGAATACTCATAAGAAGTATGGCAGAATCATACTTACATAGATCGGCTTTTGCGATGCGAATAACAACAATATATTCTTCAAGCTTTTCTTCCATGAAGCTCACGGCTTTGACCTCCATTTTTATGCTCCTTGATTTCTCCAAGCTCCAAGCTTTAAGTGTGGCATTCCATGCTCAAGGGTTTGTTTCCCTATCACCTTTGTAAGACTCCAAATGTGTGCTAGCACTTAGGAAATTTTGCCACAAAATTTATATTTCCCTTTGATGAGTTTCGGCCAAGCCAAAACCTTTGAGAGGGAGAGAATTTCGGTCAAGAAGGAAGAAGAAGAGAGAGAGAGGAAGTTGTAAATTGTATATGGTATTTGATTTTCAAAAAACAAAATAACCATTTACCAAATCTCATTTTCCAAGAAAATGGTACAAGGCTTTAAAAGCCTTTCAACTATACCCATCACTCATGAATAATGACTGGTTGTCAATCACTCCAAGTGACAAGACATCCATCACTTGAATGACAAGTGATGTAACGCGTGATGTGACTTGTGGGCCGCACTTGAATTCGAAATACGAGTGGGCCCGCAAACACTCCCGGGCTCGGATTCGCTAATTCTGAATTAACGAATTTTCCGTTGCGACGTAATTAAATCAAATTTAATTAAATAATTGTGCCTAGCAAAATTACTATTCACGTCGCTAGCGAATTAATTCTAAATTAATTCGTTCGCCCGAATTAAAATATAATTTTGATTCCACGTCGAAATTTAATTTCATATAATATATCGAATATATTATTTTATCGATTAATTCCAAATTAATCGTTCTCTCTCTCTTTAAATAATATTGTATCCCAGATAAAATATCTCTGTAATTAATCTCATATTAATTTTCTCTCTCTAATAATTAATCCCAGATTAATTAAGTGTGAGTCATACGTCATCGGGGAATCTTCGGGAAGCGACCCATGAGATCACCGGATATGTTGGCAGTAAATCTGGTTGTCGGACTATCCGAACACGTACGTACCTAGTACAACGTTTTTACCGATTTACAAGACATGGTTGGCTTCTAGCAAAGCACCGTGCCTACCCAATTCTCCAGAAATATTCTTAAAGGAATATGTAATCTTTATCAGGCATAGTATACGTAGTATTGCGTATTGCGATCCAGCATCGGATGTCACGTGCTAGGCCTGGGGCTGGAATTATTTCTGCCCCGTACGAAGCCCATATCAGATCTCTGGTAACTAGTCTCTATAATCGGATAACATGACCTAGTCATAATATCCGATAGCTGCAGCATAAAAGAGCATCAGTTATGTATCCTACTTGATCATCATCTCCACAATGACTAGAGTGATACTTTCATCTTAACATCACACCCAATACACTACGATCTCAATATATCCCAGAAGAGGTGTACACAGAACCTGTTAAAGCCTTGGACGACCAAAACCAAAGTATATTGATTGTCGCGCAAGTATTAGCGGTGCAAGTCTCAGGTTAAGACCAAATACACCTACCCTGATTCGGACTTCCATAGACACATAGTCATACTACCAATGGAATTCCGAGGGGTCTATCCAGAGCGAAGCTGTTTCTGTACCATCGGTAAACACAACCTCCTATTACACTTGTATGAATATCCAATACCCAAATATATGATAACTATGTCATTATGCTCTCACAATGCGCACAAGTGTAATACTAGTCTTTACGCATTATCGATGTCCAATCTCGATAATACTCCGACTAGGGATATTTAATGATTAAACCTTCGTGGATTGATAATGTCTCATATCATCTCAATCCGGAACTAATCATATGGACTTTTATCATTTATATATCCCTGTAATCTAATTACAAATGATAAAAGAGCAATTTCCTTTGTCACATAGTTAATTTGTACAACAACACCATGATCTGTACAAATAGTGATGTTATGGGTCATAATTGTCCAACACACAAATCGTATTACCATCCATTTAGAATCGACTATGGAACTTACGTCCGGGTTTCCATCCTATATACCATAGGGGTCATCTTGTCGGATATAAATCATATCAGGCCGTACATAATGTATGTTAGGCCGAATATCGTTCATAAATCACATATCAAGCATAACACATCATGGATATTATCTTAGACAGTACATTAAACACATGTTTATCACATATAAAACAGTAGAATAAAATTATTAAACGCATTGGGAAATAACCACGAGAGACATACAAAATAGCTAACATGCAAATAAATACAGAGAAACAGTGAATGTGGTAGGATGTGTATGCAGTCGGCCATAGTGTGTGTGCAGGTCCTTCCGACGTAGTGCACGTCTGGCCAGAGATACTGTGTAGAAATCATAATCTCATATTTGAAAAAATATTAAGAGGGTGCCCTCAGTTCATTAATTTTCTTGTAGCTTGGTTCCGAAGATGCCTCTGATCGTCGGGTTATTGATAAGTGGATTCTTACTAGAAGAAAGAAACTCTAAGAGATGGTTTTTGTTAAGGTGTTTTCTTTTCTCTTTCACTTTCATTGTTTCAATATTTTTGTAGGGTTTTTTCCTCTAGATTTTTCATTAGCTCTCACACTAAAAATGTCCTTTTTTTATAGTGAAACGGATGGGGCTAAGGATGAAAGGGGAGAAAAATCCATCCTCCCTCATCTCCTCCAATCTGACCTGAGTGATTGGAAATCACACAACATGTCCAACTGAATTTAGGTTTTGGATATATATTCGGCCTGACTTAATTAGTCTCGTGATTCTAGCTAGCTAATTGAATTTGCATGTGGCCTGAACATCTCGATGCATGTCTGGCCGACTATACACAGTTTGAATTGTATGTTCGGCCAGAGACAATCAAATCCCTAAACTTCAATAGCTGACAATCTGCTCAGTCATTGATAGCGATGCATGTCTGGCCGACTATACAGTTTGAATTATATGTTCGGCCATGGACAATCAAATTCTAAACTTCATTAACTGTCAATCCGCGCTCACCCTGACAGTTGTGTGCCATATCAGACCGTACTTAGGGTTTTCAAGATATATCTGGCCGAATTCTCTGGCTAAAGGTAAGGTTGGACGAACATAGGTGATGTCCGAAGAGCTTTGGTTGTGTTCCCTATAGTTCATTTCCTTCCTGACATTCATCTTCACACTTCCCCAACATTCCGAATGTGTTGTGCTCCCCGTAAGAGACTCATCATCGCGTTATGCATAAAAATTCAACGTCTATAAGTAGGTCCCGCCTGATGTCAGGCTGAAGAAGCTGATTATCGATAGTCTTTTGCTTTTGAGCATTATTAATCCAATAGGCCAGGTGTCGACTAGAAGTGACTGTCGACTGGAATGTCCATGTCGATCGGTCCTTGGGTAGTAGTCCACGGTGTCATTTGGGCTAGATGAAGAACCATGAGATATATGTTGAGCGGTTTATCGTGTGGGCATGTCGATGCCACATTTGTTGTGTTAAGCCTTGAGTGTCAACCGAGACATAATGATATTTAGGTCCTTAACCCAAATTTAGCCCATACACCAACAACCCTCACAAAAACAATTAACAAATTGTCATCTTAATTCCTTCTTATTTTTTATTCGTTAGTTCAAAAATTTATAACATTATATAATAGAGTGAGAGTGATCACTAGGAGAAAGGTCTATCCATTATCTAAAGATTATCTCATTATTTATTTTAGGATAAATACTAAACTATGTACATAAATCTAATCTAAGAGATAAATATCAATTAAATAAACTAATTTATGAGATCGTAATATTATTTTTCCCTAAAAATACCCTTTTAACTCAATGAATGGATGACTATTTCCAGCAATCATTATCCCGTCTGTGACTTCTTTCAAACAATCTTCTCGTTCCTTGAATAATGTATTTTCAGGGATGGAAGCTTGATGGGGGTGGGCCGAAGGATGGCAGCTGATTAACCGGGTGCAGGCCTTAGGTGGAGGGAAGCACATTGACTTATAAAACACCGGTCAATATCCAGCCTAGCCAGTGTGGGATAAATGAACTACAAACAGGGAAAAATTAACTTCATTAATTTTAGTCATTTCTAAACATCGATTATCAAAAAAAATTCAGATAATCGCCTCAAATCGCCTTTCTGTGCTAGTGAACTCGCCACAAGTTGGATGCCTATTATTTGATATTGTTATTGGGGGAAGTTATTATAGTGATTTTGAAAGTCAGGTAACTCGCCTTTTTCTTAAGTTGCATTCAAAACCCACATTTAATTTTATTGTGGTCCATATACACCGATTGTCATGATTTAGCAACCCATTAGATTTTCAACCAACCAATACATAGAGAGGTAACTAACCACACTAAATGCGTGACCTAAATGTACTCCAGGAATTTTTGAGTAGTGCTATAAAATTCCTGGCTTCATCTTCATTCATGGTGTCTTATTTAGTTTGGATAAAGTTTGATCTTCATATTTATTAATTCTTTGATCACATCAAGTGTAATGAAGTCCTTGCAGATTAAAAATTTTATATGATAAGTCTATGTCAATTGGATAAAAGTTCATATGCCATTATTCATTCATGAGCCAAATGGAACCAAGTCTCTGTATCTACTTTTTTTCCCATAATTTCAACATCTAATAGACAGGTCACCATGCAAACAACTTCAATTTATGGACATGAACCAAGAACCGGCCCCTATAATTTTCTCCTTTTGATTCCATCACTGGTTGAGATCATATCATACCCACGTGGCACTACCAAATTTACCAAGTCAACCTCATATGCCCACGTGGCACTTCCCTTTCCTCTTGCATAACTCCACAACTATATAAACACCACCTTAGTAGTGACACAACACATGATACTTGTTAAAAGAAAGCTTAAAACAGAACCAATGGTTGGTTTCATTTCACTTCTGCATTTGCTTCAATGATCCTGCTATTGCTTCCAGGCTTATATTCTTCCACATCAGTTCCTAAATCTGATGTTGATCTTTTAGAGTTCCCTTTGAACTTAGAGTACTTAGAAGCTGAGTTTTTTTTTGTTTGGTGCATTGGGTTATGGCTTGGACAAAGTTGCACCAAATCTAACACTGGGAGGTCCAGCTCCCATTGGTGGCAAAAGGCTAATCTTGATCCTTTCACTAATGATGTTGTTTTTTGCAATTTGCTTGGCAGGAAGTTGGCCACTTAAGGTTAGATTTTTTAGTTTAAACATCTTGTTGAAAATATGCTTACCTTTTTCCCCACGCATTTCGCACATCAGTTCTCTAGAAAATCAAATACGAAAAACTTGAAACTGTCTAAACATCTTCAAAGACGTCCGAAAATCATTACAACTCAATTTTAAATCTGACAATTGTGATGTAATCATTCACTTCACTTTAGAGTATTAACATAGAAAGCCATTTTCTTGATGTGCAGGGCATTAAGAATACAGTGAAGGGATTTCCAAGGCCATTGTTGGATTTGAGTGCAGGATCATTTGCAAAGTGATTGATAAAGCTATTGGAAATCCTTTGAATCCTCCTTTTGATCCTTATGCCAGTAGCATCAATTACCTCATTGCATCGTATCTTGTTCCTTATGTTGGACTCACTGGTTATGTTGGTGCAAATGCAAAACTCCAAGGCTCTGTTTCCAAAAGGGTAAGTCTAAATTCACTCCTAGGTGGTACACAAGCGCTGCAAAAAAATCGGTCACATATTTTGGAAAATTCGTATAGGCCTCAAAATATTTGCCTAACCTACGCTTTTTATGGCTGTATTATATCAGCTTGTTGCAGGTCTATTGGGTGTAAAATCTGGGCAAGATGCAGTAATTAGAGCACTGCTATATGAAAGGACAAATGAGAAAGTGAATCCTTATGGGATACCAGTTTCATATTCACAGACAAATTTTCACAGCTGAGGAACACTCTTGGACATGCAGGGATAAAAGATGAAGGCCTTGTTGTTCCAATTTTCCAGGGAGCTGAAGGCAAAATTAGAGCATGTGCTTGCTGGAGATGTAAACTCAATTGCATTTGACAGAACTCCAGAAGAAATCCTGAGGATTGTTTATGGATCTGGCAATGAACGTGTCCCTGGAGGATTTTATCCAAAGGGAGGTGATGGTCATATTGCAAAATCTCATTTACACTCTGCTTAAATTTAGAAGCCTGGAATTGTGCCTACTTATTGTGTTGCTGAGTTTGTTTGGTGTGAATTCTCTTTGCCCAGATGAATAATTATTAATTAGGGTGTTTTTATTTCTTTGCTTTTCAGTGCTCCTCTCTTTTCTATGATGATGTGTAATAAGGTGTTTTTTTTTTGTGCAAATCAAATAAAGATAAGTTCTTTCTTGGGAATCTGTGCAATTTGTTTTACCAAGCTTTCTTCTCACATACATTTGAAGACAACCTTAAAACTTTTTTTTTTTTTTTAATTTTTTAATTTTTATAATTTAGCCAGAGGATAGCTTTCGTGTAGAGGTAATGTTTTCTTTGCAAAAATATAAGGGTAACGCTGTAAATATTGAATCCTCTTCAAAATTCACATGAAAAATCCTTATAATTTAAGATATCGTAATCCAATTTCACTCTTTATCCATATGAGTAGAGTTCGTACCCCAAACAAAATATCTTATATATACAAAAATTAAATTTATTTTAAATGGAGTTACAATCTTTCTCCTGAATAGATATAATTACATCAGAAGAATAACTCTTGCTGCTATCTAAGAGATCTTAGAGGAAGTGTCTGAGGCAACTGCATTATAACAGATTTTTCAATATTAAAATTTCCCAGATATGGTGGAGTGTATGTGGAAGCAAGGCATAGTGTTGAACAAATAACATGTGATCTGAGAAAGGCTTTAAAATAGCAATTTTACTTTCAAGGAATACAAACGAAAGAGACTCACTGGTCTCGGTTCGCAAATGGAGCACCTTCCAAAATTCAAGTATTGTTAATTAAGTTTTTTTTTAATATATTATTAGCTTCTTAAATATTGAATTGATGTATTTTTTCTAATCCGAACTTAAAAAAAAAAAATACTTAAATTATAGTTGGAACTAGATATACACAATGTTACGGTACCGTTGACCAATCGAACCGTGAACCGTTGACCCCTAAACCGCACCTTAAACCGTAACCGAATCGGTTGGATCCGGTTCGATTATGGTTGGAAGCCAAACCATTCGCCGATTTAGGCGGTTGGTTCGGTTTAAACTGTAACCTAGACGGTTACAATTAAACCGTTTAGGGTAACGGTTTCAACCGTAATGGTAAAAGAGCCGTTAGACTCTCTAACGACTCTTTTACTTTACTTTTTTTTTAATATTAAATACTAATATAAATTCATAAAAAAATCTCAAATGCCCCTCCTAACAACTATATTTTTGAGGCATTTTAGTTTTAGGCATAAAAAAATCAAAAAAAAAATCTATAAATACCTCTTTAATTCATATTTCCAAAATCACAACACTCTCTGTATTTCTCATTATCTCATATATTCAATTACTCTCAATTCTCAATTCTCTTTATTTTTTATAATTATAATTATAATAATAATAATAATAATAATCATAATCATAAATCATAATAATAATAATAATAATAATCATCAAATAATAAAATAATAATAATAATAATCATAATAAGCATCATCATCATCATCATCATCATCATCATCATCATGAGAATTATCATCATCATCATCATCAGCATCATCATCATCATCATCATCATCATCATCATCATCATCATCATCATCATCATCATCATCATCATCATCATCATCAGCATCATCATCATCATCATCATCATCATCATCATCATCATCATCATCATCAGCATCATCATCATCATCATCATCATCATCATCATCATCATCATCATCATCATCATCATCATTATATTATTATATTTATTATTATTATGATTATTATTATTATTATTATTATTATTATTATTATTATTTTATTATTATTATTATATTATTATTATTATTGATTATTATTATTATTATTATTATTATTATTATTATTATTATTGATTGTAGACTAATAATTTAAGATATGTTGGTTAATGATGATATGAAATGTGTATTTTAGCTAAAGAATACAAAGTGGCATTTTTTGAATGACTTCTTCGGATAAAAGATCAGTTGTGATTTCTTTGATTGAAGAGTACATTCTGAAATGGCCCTAGAGTTTGTATTATGCTAAGATTACAATTTAGTATATTAGCTTATAGAGCCTATTGTAGACTCGGACGAGTTTTCTGGAAATTTGTGTTTTCTAATTTTGATATCAGTTAGATTTTGTATGATTTTATCAAAGCATAGAGAATACATATGAGATAGAAATATTAGTGGGAGCGTATAAATTTCTTTCTAGTATTTTACATCATAATGACATTATCATTATTAATGTAATAATGAGATGTTTATGAGGTAAAAAGGTTTACCTCAGTCTTATTTTCTCCGTGAAAGCAGTGGAGTGATCTCTATTATATTTGATATAAAGTTTTATATAAGATATAAAACTAAGAGACTTATGAGATACTCCTATTAATCATACATTAATATGATCTAATAAATGACACAACAAGACTATCTGTATGACAGTTAGTATAACTGTTTGACAGTTAGAGTGTGTCTATAATATATAATATTCATCTTTCGTAAATGATGATTCCTTTGTCAAAAGAGAAATTGATTAGAATGTCTAGTCAATATTATGCATCATAGGATGATGGCATAATGAATATTATATTAAGTACGATTAGAGATATCAATTTAATCGTAATTGTTACGAGTTATTTTGATATCCTCTAGACCATAAGATGTGTCATGAAACATGTTCTTTATTATCTTTGAGATTTTAAGAACGAATTTCTAATTAATGGAGAATAAAGTTCGCAACCATTAGGGTCATATTAGTTTTGAGTCTAATTATGACGTTAGACAGTCTACGTCATAAAGGGTCAGAAAAAATACAGTGTGAGTGTCACAAATGATTCCACTATGAGAGTGGAGTTAGTTGCAACTTATGAAGTATCGACTTATGAAGTTGCATAGTGACCTTGTAGATTAGAAGTTTTGTACTGGTGTTGTGCTTGCGGTTATTTGCATAGTATTTTGGATTTTATCCACAAATACTTGGACAATTCAATAGCTGTAGCACAATATTGATGCAGCATCTTAGTCATATTGATGTAGAACTTAGTTTCTACAAAAATATGAATGATGCTAGCTAAGGGAAACAATTGGGTTTGTTTGACAAACTCAATTTCTTATAGCGAGCTTACTTGTTGTTGCCTACCTTTTGAGCGCTAGGTGAGTTCTTGAGTTCCATACGTATATGATACACATTAAGATGCGTATATGATACCGTGGATTGGCACTAGAGCAAGTGGGAGAAATTGTTAGGGTTGGTGCTCAGAGTGCCAATCCGGATCGTATTTATGTCCGATTCATGAATACGAGCAATACATTTTTCCATAATATTACTTAATTATGGTAGCACCTCTTGTCTTTTTTATGTATATTGGATCTAATTCATTATTATGTTTTAAAAAAATCATGTTTAGTGATATGTATATATTAGACAAAGACCCGATAATATATAATGTAGTGCGCAATTACAACGTAGCTTGTAATTGACATTGGGAAGCGTCACTACTAGAAATATATAATCAAATTAAGTTTCTGGTCAAGATTTACTGACACGAGTTGGTTAATAAAATCCGCTGAGACCAGTACATGTCATATATCGAACATGGTCCGATGGTTTATCCCAATGAACCATGAGTCTCGGGAGACTCGTATACACGTGTAGGTGTTTATTTGATAAACACTGAACGACTCACCGAAGATTAACTAATAGATGGCACACCAACGTCAATATGAATCTTCTTGGGTTGAGTAGCATATTGATTCTTTGACTTGAGATACCACTGTGGATATATGAGTTATCCTCCACACTTAGATGACAGTCACGTCACCGATCTATTAAGATCAGACCTCCGCCTATTTGTTGGATGTGGACTCATGCTCATGATATCCTGTGTGTATCAAGATAGGATCCGTCAGTCCTGTTTACAGGGCATAGATGTCCATTATATGATTAGCAGTGTGTTAAATCTATGGCCATGGTATACTTCAAAAGTAAGTTCTGAGTTTTATTTATAAGATTGCTAATAGATACGTCGACACGATTATACCTATAGAGATTTGACGTTTATATCTATATCTCTGGGATAATCCGGATACTTGTGACGGAGTAATTATACGTTTGTAATGACCTCGACTTGTATGATTCATCGAGTTTATCTGTGGTCGTCATAATTTACGGGTGGGTGAATTTTGGACCCAAAATTGGATTTTGTGACGGATATGAAATATACTCGTAGAGCATTAGGGCAACTGTTATGAATAATACTGATTATTTATAACTCGTTTAACGGTTAAATGAAAAATACATGCAATCGGGACCTAACGGTCATTTCCAAATTAATGTTAATACTTGATTTTATTAAATACACATTAATAAAATATCAAATTGTGATATTTGACATATATCATTTATATATGTATTTCAATATTTAAGTAAATATAATACATATATTAGGATATTTGTATTTAATTATTTAATTATTTAAATGTTAAATATTAAGTTAATTAAATAACAAAATATCAATTACTAGATTTATGTTTGGAAATGACATGATACCATTGGCTCACTTGTAAGTTTACTTTAATATAAGATAAGTGTTATCTTTATTATGTAAATTTGGACCAATGGAAATGAAACACAAAAATTAAAAATATCTTGATATTTTTTCTTTGAAAATTTCGGCCAAAGGGATGAAATACAAAAAGTGTTTTGTTTTCATTTTTTCAAAGGTTAGACAAGCTTCACAAATATTTTACAAATGGAGCTGAGAGAAAAAATTGGAAGAAAGAAAGAAAACAAAGCCAAAATTTGGATTTTTTGTAAGTTTTTTCACACTTTCTTCTATATAGAAAATGTTTCTATCAATTTTAGCTTCAATTTTTGTTGCTAAGTTGATGTCTCTACTCTTTTATTTGTGATTAAATTTGTTGGAAACTCGTTTGAAGATGATTTGCATGTTAGATTAATTTATAAGCTTATTAGGAGTAATTAAGCTTATAAGATTAATTTGTAATTAAAGTTGTCATTCTAGAGTTGCTTAGCCATTCATAATTAACCTAGAATTGTTCTTGAGTTGTTTCATGATGGTGAGACTTGATTGATGTGATATTAGATTGATTAAAGTATTGAATTTGTTTAATTTGGTTTAATTTGTCAATTTATGGAAATTGAAAAAGTAGGGTTCATAACCCTTTCCAAATTTGGGGCTTTTCATATATGTGATTTAATTTGATGTATATATGATGTATATTAAATTTGGGATTGATTGGATTTGATCTTGATGTGTTTTGAACCAAAAAAGGACCAAATTGCAAATCTTGAAAATTTAGGGGCTGTTCGGCAATTCTGGAAAATTTTTGGATTTGTGTTGTAATTTTTGTTTTCATGTATTAGACTTGTATAAATCATTTTGGGATTGATTTGGAATCACCTAAATATGTATTTGACAATTTAAGGACCAAAATGATCAAAATGTAAAGTTTAGGGGTCTCACGGTAATTAATGATAAATCTGATTTTTCAGATAAAAATTCAGTTTTTATTTATTGTGTAATCAGAATAAATTGGTTTATTTTAATTGCCCAAGAAAAATATTTATCGGGAATTATTTCGGAGTGAAAATACGTGAAAACGGTGAAAAACGGCGTTACCGGGTAACGACTACCCAAAAGTGAACTGGGCACAGTTCAGGTAGTCCATGAACTGTCCAAATATTTTTGGGGCTGACCTGGGCAGTCCCCATGTGCATTGGTCGGTCGGAAATACGTTTTATGCTATTTTGCGGAAAAATATTTTCGCAAACGTTTCGCGATATTTCTATATTATTTATGTCGTTATATGATATCGAATAAATATGTTTAGGTGAAATATGAATGAATTATCAATATTTGATATTGAATAATTTATTCATAAGTGTAAAAATTTTAAACTACTATTTCGCCCGAATCGCGCTCCTTCCGCTGCGCCTCCCTGAAATGACCCCAACATAATGGACAAAAAAATGACCAAAACATCCTTAATGGCTCACTAATGGCTATCTAAAGGCTATGTCCTTAATAGTCATTTAATAATCTAAACAACACAACAAAAATGTCAAACAAGATGGCTAAAGTCATCAATAACTTTGCTAAAAAATTAAACAAAAGGAAAAACAACAAAATCACAAAAATGGGATAAGGATATGTGGTGTGATCTGGTATCAGACCATCATTTACTATATGGAATAAGCATCTAATACTTAAGTGATAAAATCTAATAAAACAATGTTCTAAGTTATTTATTTAACCGAATATTTTTCTTGATGTTTATCTATTGGTCAATGACACTACTAGTCGCTTTAAAATATGTAACAACTGTTTACAAAGAACAAGTAATTATCCAATAGTCGCAAGTTCTGATATCAAACATCGAAACAATCATTCAACAATTTTTCAAATAACTAGACAGGAGATCTGATATCCAATATCTACAGTTGTCGTATTGTGAAAATTGATATTTTCTATACATAACTATACACATCTTTTTTCTTTAGCTTTATTATTTACCTTCAACTATTTACAATATTTGTAATTAATTGAAAAGTAAATAGTGTCTGACACGTGACCACCTCGAATGTCACTAAAGCCAATAAACGTCATTATCAGATAAACAAATACCTAATGGGTTTTTTCTTATGCCAGTGAAGAATCTCGAGACATGAACAAATTCATGTCAATCTTTACTTCATAACAAATCTTTCGTCTAGAATGATTTCAGAGTAAGAATTCGAAATCTTCTAGTCTTCTGCAACGCAAAAAATTGAAGTCATAAAATATATATAAATATGTATGCAAAAGCGGATAAAAGTTTAATTCTATCTAAAAATAGAATAAGGATAAAACATAAGCGATAATTTTCATATATTACACACTGCATCGGTTATGGATTTTAACCTAGCAGTGCCTCCCCTACTTTACGTAATACCGTAATGGTTGGTATTGGTGCTCAGAGCGTCAATCTGGACCATATTTATGTCTGATTCATGAATACAAATAATCCCATTTTCCCATAATATTACTTTCTTAGTGGTTGCACCTCTTATTTTTATATACGTATTCGATCTAATTACCTTTAGATTGAAACTAAATCTGATTTAGTGATATATATATATTAGACAAAGACCTGATAGTATATAATGTAATGCGCAGTTATAAAGTAGTTTGTAATTGACATTGGGAAGTGTCACTACTAGAAATATATTATTAAATAAAGTTCATGGTCAAAATTTACTAACACGGGTCGGTTAGTTAAATCCGTTGAGACCAGTACATGTCGTATATCGAGACTTGGTCCGATGGTTTATCCCAATGAACCATGAGTCTTGGGAGACTCGTATAGACATGTATGTGTTTATAGTGGATAAACACTGAACGACTCACTGAAGATTCTTAATGGATGGTACACCAACATCAATAAGAATCTTCTCAGGTTGAGTAGCATAATGGTCCTTCGAATTGAGATATCACTGTGGATGTATGAGACATCCTCCACACTTAGATGATAGTCACGTCACCGATCTATTTAGATCAGACCTCTGCTCTTTCATTGGGTGTGGACCGATCCTCAGGATATTCGTGGTGTCAAGATAGGACCCGCCCCGCAGTTCTGTGTATAGAGCATAGGTAGTCCAAATGTGATTAGCAATCTGTTAAATCTATGGCCATAGTATACTTCGGAAGTGAGTTCTGAATGTTATTTAGAGATTGCAATAGATATGTCGACGAGATTATACCTATAGAGATTTGAAGTTTATATCTATCTCATATAGAATAGTTTCTTATGCAGTAAGAATTGACACGAATCAGTTCATGATTTGAGATTCTTGACTAGCATTAAGAAAACCCTGTTAGGTATTTGTTTATCTGATAATGACGTTTCTTAGTTTTAGTTACCTTTTAAGGTAATGTGTCTGACACAGTTTGCTAATCAATTATTTACAATTGTTGTGAATAATTGAAAGCAAATTATAAACTAAAGAAATGAGATGCGTATAGTTGTGTATAGAAAATATCGATTCTCAAATACGCCAACTATAGGTATTGGATACCAGATCTCCCGTCCAGTTATTTAAAATATATTTAATGATTATTTGATATTTGATATCAGAACTTGCGACTATTGGATAGTTACTTATTCTTTATAAATAATTATTATATATATTTTAATACAACTAGTAGTCTCATTGACGTAGAGATAAACATTAAGAAAATATTTGGTAATTAAATAATTTAGAACAGGCTTTATGAGATTTATCACTTAAGCATTAGATGCTTATTTCGTATGGTAAGGATGGTCTGATATGAGATCACACCACATATCCTTATCCATTTAATGAATTTGTATTCAGGAATGTGATTAAATCTCATTTAACCAATGATTTGTCATTGGAGTATAAAATTTATTTAACTGATACTTAGATGTATGTAGTTTAATGAATTGTATAATTGCTTAAGGTAGTTTTCTTTACTTCGTAACTTAGTTGATGAATTATCATAACATAGTTACGTGTTTCTGAATAACACATATTGAACGTCTGAAAGATTCAAGAACTTTCAATCTGTTCTGATGAAACGCAGATAGAACATCTTTGACTAGTTCAAAGATATTCGACCTGAAGTTTGAAACTTTATACTTAAAATTAATAGCAAGTCTTTGAATTGTCTAAAGATCTTTGATATGATCAAATATATGAATTTATGGCAATTAGTTCTAAGATTATTCAGTGAATATGATTCTTACTCATATAAATTCTTCCACGATTCCATCTTGATAGAATTGGGCAGTAGGAGTAATCGAATCTTATAAGATTTGATTCGTTTGATATTGAGTGTTACCGAATTAATTTCAATATTTTGGGGATATGCTCCAGTAACACTAATTCATCTTTTTATTTAAGGTTCCATTTGTTTCTAAAGTTACGTACATGATATGTATAGGTAGAAAATTTGAATCTTGAAAAGTTTGAGATTGAAACTTTCTTTTTTATAATGGTTATATAATTGAAAGTACTTGCGCTTCGAAGTTACAAGTAAAAGTTTATCATTTATTCTATTTATAGAATATTGTATTCTATTCGATAGAATATCTTTCCTACGATCCTATGTAATAAAATTATTTATTACTTGGTGTGTAACATCGGATGTTAACTATTTTAAAAAAAAGACTTGACTTATTGAAGTCAAATGTGAGAGTGATAAACTATAAATGAAACTACTTAATTATAAGATGAAATGACCCTTAGACATCTTCCGTATAAGTCCAATATGATGTTAGAATCATTCACGAGTATTTGATACTTAATGGTTCTGTTGTTTTCTTATCGAAGAAAATTATCCTATAATTATAGTGTAAGCGATATTTGATATCGATTTCAGAAATTACCATTGAACCACAGATCTAAGATTGTTTATAGCTTACTACGACGATCAAATTTTGAACTTGATTAAGCTTTCGTTATGAATAGTTCATAAAATATTCTAATGGTTTGCGCAGCAAAGGAATGTGAGCTAATTAAAGGTTTGACCTTTATAGTATGACAGTGAAAAGGTTATACTCAGCAGTCTATTGTAGATTCTGAGAAAACTTGTCTCTAGTCGCACAGCGGTCTATTGTAGATTCTGAGAAAATTGTCTCTAGTCGCATTGATTGAACAATTTAAGATTTGTTGGTTAATGTTGATATTAAATTGTGTATTTTAGCTAAAGAATACAAGTGGCATTTTTTGAATGCTTCTTCGGATAAGAGATCAGTTGTGATTTATTTGTTTGAAGAGTACATTCTGGAATGGCCCTAGAGTTTGTGTTTCGCTAAGATTGTAGTTTGGTATACTAGCTTATATTGCCTATTGTAGACTCGGGTGAGCCTTCCGGAAATCTGCGTTCTCTGTATTTGATATCAGTCAGATTGTCTGATTTTATCAAAGTATAGAGAATACATATATGAAAAAGGGTTAGTGGGAGCGTATAAATTTATTTCTAGTGTTATATATCCTAACGACATTATCATTATTATGGTAATAATGAGATGTTTTGGAGGTAAAATTTTACAAGTCTTCTTAACTCCGTGAAAGCAGTGGGAGTAGTCTCTGTTATATTGATATAAATTTTATATAAGATATAAAACTACGAGACTTATGAGATACTCATATTATTAGTGTTGGTTTATTCTAAGGTCCAAGATCAAACAAGACATGAAACCGCGTGAACACATCAACGGAGGTAGCGGAATACTCACATTGATCGGTTGAGTCGATTTGAAGACGAATGAAGCCCAAAAACGCACTGCCCTTCACGCCAAACTGCTGCAGTCCACTGCCCTGCAAAACAGAAATTTGAGTGAAGAAACGGAGCTCCTAGCTTCGTCGGATGGATCCCGTCTCATGGTCGAACCTCACTACCACCTTCGCAAGACTTGTAAGTGTGCTAGCACTTGATTTTTCACCATGAAAATCACTCTTTGCTTCCTTAAAGTCCACGCCATTTCTGGTTCCAAACCAGTCCAAGAATTTCTTCATTTGGGCGTGAGAGAAGAGAGAGTTTTGAGAGAGATGAAATTGTGTTTTTTTGTTAAAAGATTTACCAAAAATCAATTTATATTTATGCCATAATGTTTATTAAATAATTAAACTTATGACACAAAACATGCAATGGCTTAGAGTGTCAAAACACTCAAACTCCATGCAAAACCATTGAGTGTATTGTACACAATCTTCATGCAATGCATTAGAATTAAATAATGCATAATATGACATGTGTCATGTGGGCCCCACACGTTTCCAATGAAAGTGGGCCCACGTGCACTCACGCGTTCGGGTTCGATATTTCCGAAATACCGAGCTTACGTCCGACGTTAATTAAATCGAATATTTGCGGCTAGCGAAATTATTATTTACGTCGCTAACGAATTAATTCTAAATTAACTCGTTTGCCCGAATTAAAAAATCTAATTTTATTATTCCGCGTCGAAATCTAATTTCGTTTAATATATCGAATATATTAATTTACCGATTAATTCAAATTAATCGTTATCTCTCTCTAGACGATATTTTATCCTAGATAAAATATCTCTGTAATTAATCCTAGATTAATTTTCTCTCTCTTCTATATAATCCCAGATTATTCAAGAGTGCAAGTTGTGCGTCATCGGTGGATTATCGGAAGCGACCCATGAGATCTCCGGATAAGTTGGCAGTAAATACGGTCGTCGGAGTATCCGAATCACGTACGTACCAAGTACTACGTTCTACCGATTTACGAGACAAGGTCGACTCCTAGCAAAGCACCAAGTCTACCCAATTCTCCGGACATATCCTAATAAGAATATAGATCTGTATCAAGCGTAGTATACGATTGTATTGTGCATATCGGCCCCGTTATCGGATAATCACGTGCTAGGGCTGGGGCTGGATAAGTGTCTGCCCCGTCCGAAACACATATCGGATGTCTGGTAACTAGTCTCTATAATCGGATATTCATGACCTGGTCATAATATCACGATTGGATGCGCATCACTTAAGAGCACTAATACCGTATCCTGCGTGACATCATCTCCATTATGACTGGAGTGATACTTCGTCTTGACATCACATCCAATACACTACGATTCCTGATAAACCCAGAAGAGGTGAACACAGAACCAGTTAAGATCCCCCCACCACCACCAACCAAAGTTTACCGATTGTCGTAAGTATTAGCGATGCAAGTCTCAGGTTAAGACTATACACACCTACCTTGATTTCGGCCTCCCATAGACACCTAGTCATAAACAATGGGATTCCGAAGGGTCTATCCAGAGCGAAGCTGTTTCCCGTACCATCGGTGAAACACGACCTCCTATCGCACTTGCACAAGTATCCAATACTTATATATAATGAGAACTATGCCGTTGTGCCCTCACAACGCGCACAAGTGCAATACTAGCCTATTCCGCATTATCGATGTCCAGTCTCGATAATACTCGGTAGGGATATTTAATGATTAATCCTTCGTGGACTGATACTGTCTCATATCATCTCATCCAGGAACTAATCATAGGGACCTCTCTTCATTATATTTATCTATGGTGATCTAATCACAAATGACGAGAGTGCAATTTCCTTGTTACACATAGTTAATTTGCTACAGCAACACAATGTTCTGTGCAAATAGTGACGCTATGGGTCATATTATCCAACAATTAGTGCATTAGATATGATCTAATAAACGAAACAACGAGGCTAACTGTATGACAGTTAGTATATCTGTTTGACAGTTGATTGTGTCTATTCGTCTTCCGTAAAGGATGATTTCTTTCCTCGAAGAGATATTGATTTAGAATGTCTAATCAATCTTATTTATCATGTGATGATGACATAATGAATACTTTATTATAGAGATAATGTCTCTAGTTAAACTAGTTACATTATAACATTTCCTAATTTAAGTACATACCCAAAGGGTAGTTCCTAAACTTAGGTATCTACAGTCGAAACAGCGACTTTCGTCCCGTTTCCAATTCGCAGAGAATCTCGGCTTGAAGCCAGTATCCAGCTCACAGCGGATTCTGAACGTCAATACATATGTATTATGTACCACACTAAGTATTTAAAATTCAATTTCAATACTAGTAGTGAACATAACTTTGACAAATATTTTTAAAGTTAGAGCCTCGCCCTTTCTTTAATTCCTTCGTGTCTTCCATATCCAAATGGTAGTCACTTTGAGATATGTCAATTATCCTTTTCAATATTTTACAAACCTTTGGCCAAGCCTTGGGTTTCGGAATATCGAAACGATGTGCACCTTGTGCTACATGCCCAATTGCAAACTTTGACTTTTCTCCACTAGAATAGTCAATTATTTCTCCAAGAATTATTAATTGCAATTTTAATACTTTTAATCTAAGATAGATTTATTATAAGTATATTAATTAAGCACTAAAGTCATCATCACATAAATCTTCCAAAGACTTTATGCTCTACTATTTGCTTAATTATGGGCTTTATAATAATAAGTTATTTTATCAAATAAATTAACCTATTATTAATTCCCAATTGAAAATTAAATCATTTAAAACATTTAATCCAAGGATTATATATATTTTAAATATTCAACCTTTCAATTCATGATTTTAATAGTCCAACTATTTAATCAATTTTAATAAGGTACTATTTATTATAATGATTACAATAATCCAATTATTTAATCAACTATAATTTAATATTGATTACTATAATCCAATTATAAAATCAACTATCATTTTAATTCAATTATATTGATTACTATAATCCAATTATAAAATCAACTATAATTTGAATAAGTTTGTATATAGTCCAACTATATATATTTTTAAAGCAACATAAAATATTAGTCCACTAATACTTTTAATTAATATGACGAGTAAAATGAAATGAGCGTGTTCAGCGAGTATTCGAACGAATGTTGCAAATTCAATACTTGCCTCCCACTATTTTTCGTCGAGCCTCTAACCCTCTGTGGAGTACTCGGGAAACCGTGTTTCCTAGTGGGCTAGGATCCTATTAAATAACACACACCCTGACTTTGGCCAATAAAAGCTGTATGCTATTTAACTAGGTAGATCTCACAGATCAATTGGATCTCATCCAAATTCCTAGATCCGGTTAGGTGGACATCCAAGTCCGAAACATATGTATAATGTCAATGTATCCATTACATTTTCCTAACCCTATCCTCCGAATCATCTAGGCCTTGGCTTTGGCCAAAAACAAACCTAATGATTCCAGTTAAGCGGGACCCATTGACGAGGAAAGTTTCGTAATCAATGTCATTGGACAAAAAGTGATCTTGACTTTGTCCAATAAAAATCACGATTTGGACAAGACACTGATATGCAACAAAACTCTCATGATTCAAGTACATCCTTGATTGACAAAGGTCTTGACTTTGGTCAAAACAAACCAATGCCAACTTCGGATCTTGAACAAGAATCATTCAATGGAAGGATAATCGCTTAATATTGATTGAGGGATTTTCGCGTGCAAATTGGCTACCATTTAATTATCTTTGTTAGGTCTCATCATCATACACACCCTTAAACATGCATTCTAAATACATAATAAAGCGAGTATGAAATAAAATAATAATGATATGCAGATGGATACTTTACACATGATCCTAGATCAAATCTCTCCCTTTCTCACTCAAGCTAGCACTTGTACTACTTCTACCCGTTACACTACACTTCTAAAGAAACCTCATATATATAGAGGGGAATAGGTGAGAAGAGAATACAAATAGAAAGAAGGTGATAAGGCTGGACACGCAGGTCCAATTTAATAAATCGAATTTATTACAACAATTTCTAAATTGCCCACCCCCTAATATCCATCCGATATACATTATTCATTCAACACAACCACGTATTCACACACATAAGCATGCTATCAATCAATCTAATCAAATTAATTAATCTGATAATTAAGTGATCATCCAATGTTCAAACAACGATTTGATTTGATCGAGTCAAACTCGTTTTTGCGAATAAGTACTCAAGTACGAATTCATGAATTAAATTAAACTACATCATTAAATCTAATTTAACATGTATTTAATACTAATTCACTATTCAATTCCAAATTAAATATTGCACTTTATATTAATAAACCTTTTTACGATTTAAATTCCAAATTCAATCGCGTCGGGACTCAAAGTCCGATTAACGTCCAACGTCAATTTAATTAAGTCTAATGGGCTTCAATTAATTTCTTTAGGCATGGGCTTCGGCAACCAAAGCCCAATAGTGGAATCACCCAAATGCCTTAGAAATCAATTTCGGCCCATTAGGCCCAATTAAACATTAAAGGTTCATTAGTCGCAATTGGGCTTTATGGTTAAGGTTTTGGGCCCAATTGGATCCAATCCACTTGGCCTAAACCAACTTGATAAATCAAGCCCAAAAGGCCCAATTACAACAATTCAAGCCAAATCCAATTTAAGCCTAAATAATTAAATTACACTAATCCAATTACGCAATTTAATTACCTAAAGTGCATTACATGATTAATCGACTAAATCAATTTTTTAAACACACCAAATTAGTCTTATTAATCATATTCAATTCATTATCATATGTCAACACACTTAATGAAAAATCAAACCCATTTACATGCTTTCATGCTCTCGGCCAAGGAGGGATTTTGTGTCGATTCTGTTTCGATCCAATCGAACCTACAATCGACATTAAATCACCATCCGATTTGATTTCATGCACATCCAATGTCACAAACCAAAAACCAAAGACATTAGGGGCATGGCAAATTCGGCCAACATATAGAATTTAGGGTTTTTGTTCATTAAAATTTAAAATGAATCCAATTCAATCTTAAATTAACATCATCCTACTCCATTACAACTCATCCAATGAATTAATAATGAAAAATTCCAAGAATTCCAATATCATACATATTCGGCCAAGGCACATCAAATTGGGAAATTATTCCAAATCAATTTTCGTCAAATTAGTCCAACCAAATAATTTAAACATGTTATAAGCATACTCAAACAAGCAATTTATTCAAATCATGCTCAAATCACATTTACCCAAATTTTAAGCCCTACATTTTTCATGCTTGCAACATTAGCTCTTGATGCCATTGTTGGTTTATTCTAAGGTCCCAAGATCAAACAAGACATGAAATATGCGTGAACACATCAACGGAGGTAGCGGAATACTCACATTGATCGGTTGAGTCGATTGAAGACGAATGAAGCCCAAAAACGCACTGCCCTTCACGCCAAACTGCTGGCAGTCCACTGCCCTGCAAAACAGAAATTTGAGTGAAGAAACGGAGCTCCTAGCTTCGTCGGATGGATCCCGTCTCATGGTCGAACCTCCCTACCACCTTCGCAAGACTTGTAAGTGTGCTAGCACTTGATTTTCACACCATGAAAATCACTCTTTGCTTCCCTAAAGTCCACTCATTTCTGGTTCCAAACCAGTCCAAGAATTTCTTCATTTGGGCGTGAGAGAAAGAGAGTTTTGAGAGAGATGAAATTGTGTTTTTTTGTTAAAATTTACCAAAAAATTAATTTATATTTATGCCATAATGTTTATTAAATAAATAATAAACTTATGACACAAAACATGCAATGGCTTAGAGTGTCAAACACTCAAACTCCATGCAAACCATTGAGTGTATTGTACACAATCTTCATGCAATGCATTAGAATTAAATAATGCATAATATGACATGTGTCATGTGAGCCCCACACGTTTCCAAATGAAAGTGGGCCCACGTGCACTCACGCGTTCGGGTTCGATATTTCCGAAATACCGAGCTTACGTCGCGACGTTAATAAATCGAATAATTGCGGCTAGCGAAATTATTATTTACGTCGCTAACGAATTAATTCTAAATTAACTCGTTTGCCCGAATTAAAATCTAATTTTAATTCCGCGTCGAAATCTAATTTCGTTTAATATATCGAATATATTAATTTACCGATTAATTCCAAATTAATCGTTATCTCTCTCTAGACGATATTTTATCCTAGATAAAATATCTCTGTAATTAATCCTAGATTATTTTCTCTCTCTCTTCTATATAATCCCAGATTATTCAAGAGTGCAGTTGTGCGTCATCGGTGGATTATCGGGAAGCGACCCATGAGATCTCCGGATAATTGGCAGTAAATACGGTCGTCGGAGTATCCGAATCACGTACGTACCAAGTACTACGTTCTACCGATTTACGAGACAAGGTCGACTCCTAGCAAAGCACCAAGTCTACCCAATTCTCCGGACATATCCTAATAAGAATATTAGATCTGTATCAAGCGTAGTATACGATTGTATTGTGCATATCGCCCAGTATCGGATAATCACGTGCTAGGGCTGGGGCTGGATAAGTGTCTGCCCCGTCCGAAACACATATCGGATGTCTGGTAACTAGTCTCTATAATCGGATATTCATGACCTGGTCATAATATCACGATTGGATGCGCATCACTTAAGAGCACTAATACCGTATCCTGCGTGACATCATCTCCATTATGACTGGAGTGATACTTCATCTTGACATCACATCCAATACACTACGATTCCTGATAAACCCAGAAGAGGTGAACACAGAACCAGTTAAGATCCCCCCACCACCAAAACCAAAGTTTACCGATTGTCGTAAGTATTAGCGATGCAAGTCTCAGGTTAAGACTATACACACCTACCTTGATTTCGGCCTCCCATAGACACCTAGTCATAATACCAATGGGATTCCGAAGGGTCTATCCAGAGCGAAGCTGTTTCCCGTACCATCGGTGAAACACGACCTCCTATCGCACTTGCACAAGTATCCAATACTTATATATATGAGACTATGCCGTTGTGCCCTCACAACGCGCACAAGTGCAATACTAGCCTATTCCGCATTATCGATGTCCAGTCTCGATAATACTACGGGTAGGGATATTTAATGATTAATCCTTCGTGGACTGATACTGTCTCATATCATCTCAATCCAGGAACTAATCATAGGGACCCTCTTCATTTATATATCTATGGTGATCTAATCACAAATGACGAGAGTGCAATTTCCTTGTTACATAGTTAATTTGCTACAGCAACACAATGTTCTGTGCAAATAGTGACGCTATGGGTCATATTATCCAACAATTAGTGCATGAATATGATCTAATAAACGAAACACGAGGCTAACTGTATGACAGTTAGTATATCTGTTTGACAGTTGATTTGTGTCTATTCGTCTTCCGTAAGGAATGATTTTCTTTCTCAAATGAGATATTGATTAGAATGTCTATCAAGTCTTATGTATCATGTGATGATGACATAATGAATACTTTATTATGTACAATTAAAGATATCGATTTAATCGTAATTGTTACGAGTTATTTTGTTACCCTATTG
This sequence comes from Zanthoxylum bungeanum, assembly GCA_019454045.1. Taxonomy (NCBI): domain Eukaryota; kingdom Viridiplantae; phylum Streptophyta; class Magnoliopsida; order Sapindales; family Rutaceae; genus Zanthoxylum; species Zanthoxylum bungeanum. Next base: position 88,865 of record SKCR01030628.1, read on the forward strand.
ACCATAGGATGGATCTTGAACACTGTTCTTTGTGATCTTTGAGATATTAAGAACGGTTCTAATTCATGGAGCATATAGTCTGCAACCATTAGGGTCATATTAGTTTTGAGACTAATTATGACGTTAGAAAGTCTACGTCATAAAGAGTCAGAAAAGATGCAGTGGGAGTGTCACAGAGGATTATACTTTGTGAGTAGATTTAGATGCAACTTATGAAGTATTGACTTATGAAGTTGCATAGTGACCTTATAAATTAGAAGTTTTCACATTAGTATTGTGCTTGCGGTTGTCTACATAGTATTTATGATTTGATTCACAAATACTCGACAACTCAGTAGCTGTAACATATATTGATGTCGCATTTGAGCCATATTAATGTATAACTTAGGTTCTACAAAATATGAATGATGCTGGCTAAGGGAAATAATTGGGTTTGTTGTACAAACTCAATATTCATATCAGACCTACTTCTGTTGCCTACCTCTTGAGTGTTAGGTGAGCTCTTGAGGGCCATGTGCATACGATACACATTGAGATGTGTATATGATATCGTAATTGGCACTAGAGCGTGGGAGAAATTGTTGGGGTTGGTGCTTAGAGCGCCAATCCGGACCGTATTATGTCTGATTCATGAATACGAACAATCCCCATTTTTCCATAATATTACTTTCTTAGTGGTTGCACCTCTTGTTTTTATATACGTATTCGATCTAATTACTATTAGATTGAAACTAAATCTGATTAGTGATATGTATATATCAGACAAAGACCCGATATTATATAATGTAATGTACATTACAACAGTAATTTGTAATTGACATTGGGAAGTGTCACTACTAGAAATATATTATCAAATAAAGTTCCTGGTCAAGATTTACTAACACTGGTCGGTTAGTTAAATCCTTGAGACCAGTACATGTCATATCGAGACTTGGTCCGATGGTTTATCCCGATGAACCATGAGTCTTGGGAGACTCGTATAGACGTGTAGGTATTTATAGTGGATAAACACTGAACGACTCACCAAAGATTCTTAATGGATGGTACAACAACATTAATAAGAATCTTATCGAGTTGAGTAGCATAATGGTCATTCGACTTGAAATACCACTGTGGATGTATGAGACATCCTCCACACTTAGATGACAGTCACGTCACCGAACTATTTAGATCAGACCTCTGCCTGTTCGTTGGGTGTGGACCGATCCTCAGGATATCCTGTGTGTGTCAAGATAGGATCCGTCAGTTCTATGTACAGAGCATAAGTAGTCCAAATGTGATTAGTAATCTGTTAAATCTATGGCCATAGTATACTTCGGAACTGAGTTCTGAATGTTATTTAGAGATTGCTAATAGATACGTCGATGGGATTATACCTATAGATATTTGAAGTTTATATCTATATCTCTGGGATAATCCGGATACATGTGACGGAGGGATTATACGTATGCAATGACCTCGACCTGTATGATTCAACGAGTTTATCTGTGGTCGTCATAATTTACGGGTGGGTAAATTATGGACACGAAATTGGATTTCGTGATGGATATGCATGAATCTAGAGAGTCTCACTAGTGAAATATACTCGTAGAGCACTATGACAACTTTTATGAATAATACTGATTATTTATAAGTCGTTTAAAGGTTAAACGAAAAAATACATGCGAATGGACCGAATAGTCATTTCTCAATTATTGTGTATTTGTATTTAATGATAGATTTTATTAAATACACATTAATTAAATATCAAATTGAGATATTTGACATATATCATAACTATATAGGTATTTGGATATTTAATGTAAATATAATACATATATTTAAAATATTTATATTTATATTTTAATAATTATTTAATTATTTAATTGTTAAATAATTAAATTAATTAAAAATATAAATATCTTATGTTTTGATATTTTAGGAGATACCTTGAGTTCCTTTTGTTGACTTGTTGAATTTCATTAAAGGTGTAATGATAAAAATGCAAGTTGATTAAAGTAAACTTTAATGAAAAAAATTAAATATTTAGATATTTTATGCTTACCAAATTCGGCCAAGGGCTTTATTGGGTGAGTATATATTATTTTTTTTCATTTTAATTAGGTTAAGGGTTCATAAGTTACCAAAAAAAAACACAAAAAAGTTGAGAGAAAAGTTTGAAGAACAAAGAGAAAAGCTTGAAAATTTCTTGACTTTGTAAGTTTTTCTTTAAATCTTCCAACATAGAAAATATTTCTAACATGCTTAGCTTCAACATGTGTTGCTAGGATATTGTCTCTACACTTATAGTTTTTGTTTTAATTGGTTGTGAACGTGTTTGAAAGATGTATGCATGTATGGTTATAAAGTAAGCTTGAAATAGTTTCAATGGCTTACTTTTGATTATTTGATAATCATGTTACCATTCTAGAGTTGCTAAGCCACTCGTTGATGACCTAGAATTGTTCTTGAGTTGTTTCATGATGGTGAGACTTGTTTGGTATTGTAAAGTTTGAATTAAAGTGTTGGATTTAATTGAGTTGGTAATATTTGTCAATTTGAAGAAATTGTAAAATTAGGGTTCTTAACCCTTTCCAAATTTGGGGCTTTTCATATATGTGATGTATTATTGTGTGTATATGATGCATATTAATTTTTTGAGTTGATTGGATTTGATCTTGGCATGTTTTGAACATAAAAGGACCAAATTGTAAAAACTGAAAAATCTGGGGCTGTTTCGGCAATTAGCTAAAAATTGGGGATTTGTTGCAATCTGATTTTGATGTGTTGGACATGTTGGAAATCATTTTAGAACTGATTTAGAATCATCCAAAATTGTATTTGACAATTTTAGGACTAAAATGATCAATTTACAAAGTTGTGGGGCAATTCGGTAATTACCAAGAAATTTGATTTCTTGTGTAATTTTTTCAGAATTTAATAATTGGGTAATTAAATAAATAAGTTTATTTAATTGATCCAAGAAAAATTTTATAATCGGAAAATTTTGATTTTCCGCGATTCCGCTGCGTTACCGGATTTTCGCCATAAAACTCATACAGTAATCCCCAACGGAAAATGAGAATTCAATAATTAAATCGAATTTCATAATGGGAAGTGGACCCCATAAATATACTTCGACTCACAGCTTTGGCACGTTCTCGCCAAGGTATATTCACGGGTAGACAACTCATTGTCAATCACACTCATTGTGACTCCTGATTTTGTCCTGCCTGTTTCTCGTTGTGACAGCTTTGGCACGTTCACAGGAGGTGTATCAAGGCTTCACTTGTCAATGACAAACTCAAGCTACCGATATAGTCCTGACAACTTTGGCACGTTCAGGATTTCCACTTTCACTTGAAGTGGTCTCTTATCATATAAGTTCTACCGGCACAAATCAACTACCTTCAACCATAATTGCACAGCTTTGGCACGTTACAGCCATAACATCATGAAAAAATTTACATCCGTATTGACAAGGCAGACGAAGAAACAAGTATTATGTAACATCCCCGCTTTGGGAGATGTCATCGGCAGGGGATAGCAGTACTAACCCCATAAGCCTATGACTCCTCGACTAAATTCCTCACTATTAAACCATCTAAAATGCAAAATCATGCATAGGGGCCGACCAAGGCCCCAACCCAATAACATAAAATTCTTTTATGGTTTATAATTGTGTATTCAATTATACTTCTTTCTACAACACTTTAATGGACACTTACAACGACTTATACATCACTAATGTATACATATAACTTTACTTTGACTCTGTCTAGACTCTTATGCTCTCTGACTCTGAACTGGTGGACTCCAATCCCTAGTGACTGTATCAATATCCGTCCTTCCGAGCTTGTCCTCCAATAAAAACCTGCAACCAAGAAAACTGGGAGTGGGGGGTTAGATCGTTATTCGATCTAAGTGAGTGGACAAGAAAACTGAAATACTCGAATCAAAACAATGGATTTTTAAAACTGAAGTTTCAGAAAATCACTTCATTTGGAATCTCTTTTTTGAAAACTCTGTTTGAAATCTTTTTAATGAAACTTGTCTTTCTGAAACTGCTTTTGAAATATTGGTTTCTAAAAACTGTTCTAAAGTCTGGTTTCTGAAAACTGCATCTCTGAAAATCTGATAATTGTGCTGCTCTCGTATCTGAAAACCTTGACGTGTGAGGGCGTTACGTATCGTTGTCCCCCCACACGCCTAACTGCAGCCAGCAGTGCAAATCCATGACTTTGGGGCGTTACGTATCGCCGTCTCCCAAAGCATGCCACTACTGTCTCTGAAACTGGTGGTCTTGGGGCGTTACGTATCGCCGTCCCCAAGCCACAAACTAGAACTGGGGGTGCGGATTTATGCTACCACCCAAGATCTGAACTAGAGTCTTGATGAGTGGTATTTATATCACTATTTCCCACTCATTTACCTAATATTTTGTACAGTTTCTTGAGTTTTGTGAATGGTTTGATGTGTTTTGTGTTATTTTGTAGAAAAATAAAGTTTCAGGACATTCTGGAGGTGATTTGGAGCAAAACAGTGAAAATTGGCGAAAAAGGACATTTTGGTAATTTCCAGCATTGCGACGCTAAGACCTTCAGCGTCGCGACGCCTAACGTGCACCGAGTCTTGCTAACGTGCGCCGGGTCAACAAGTCAGAGTTGAGAAGTTTGACTTTGCTAACGTGCACCGTGCCACGTGTCACCATCACAACGGATCTGCTAACATGCGCATGTGCCACGTGTCATCATCTTACGTTGCCGACAGTCGCCATCGCCACGTCATGCCATGGCAGCGCCACGTCAGCATGACGTCATCAATGACGTCATCACAATAATTGAGTCTTAGCCGCCTTGCCACGTGTCGCGTTAACAGTCAGCCGCCTTGCCACGTGTCTCCTCCTCAGCATGCCACGTCGAACTGTTCCAGCGTCGCGAAGCTGGCTTGGTGTCGCGACGCCGGACCCCTACCGAGGCCTATAAATTCAGAACGAATTTCAGATTTCAGGGTACCTTTCTCTCTCTCATCTCTTTGATGTAGAGAGAGTTTCTCTCACTAAGTTTCTTTTAATTTTAGTTTTTTTTAGTTTTTAGTTTTGTAATTAATTTTAATTACGTTTTGTAATAGTAGTAATTTAATTTTTACTTTTTACAGTTTTTACTATTCATGAGGAAGTAATTTCCCAGCTAGGGTAAAAGGTAATTCTTTTACTGTTACTATTTAGATTAATCTCCCTTAAAAATAATATATTTACTATTTAAAATACTGACTTAAAAGAGATACCGCTATATTGGTCGGTTGGCAATTTATTTTAATCTGGTTTAAACCTGACTAATCAAGGATACCGCTATATTGGTCGGTTGGTAATTTAATTATGGTACCGCCTTAATGGCTGGTTGGACTTAATTTGACTTAATCAGGATACCGCCAGATTGGTCGGTTGGTAATATTATCACAAATTTATATATTATTTTATGGGAGATATCTAAATTAGTAGTAGTAAAAGTAATTCCTTTTACCTTAGCATTTTATTTTATTTTACTTTTCAGCTTTTATTTTATGTCTTTTACTTTTAAGTTTTTACTAGCCCTAATTATGTGTTAGTTATCTGGGGTTGTGATGAATTCTAATATCACCGGTTTATAAGGGGTTATTTTATAGTTTGGGTAATTTAAAGGTTTACTTATTAAGTTTTAAGCTTAATGCTTCTTGTTGTCTGATCACCAATAAGATTGATGTGGTAAATCTAAAATGAACTAGACATAGGGATTTTAGGTTTCAGCCCTAGACTTAATAGCCCACGATCTTCCTTGAGGATAGATAACCTTTAATAGATTTCCTTACAGGATAGACATATACCTTTCGGGCGGGGGTAGCCATAATTGGAACTTAAACTTAATGAATCCAGATAATTTGGTTGACATAGACATATGGTTCAATTGGGTTAAACTGGGTATTTGCGTCTGACCATCGACAGAGGCTTTTGCATAATTTAGTGTTCCAGGTTAATAAATTGATTTATTACACAAACATAAAATAACCACTTCATCTTTTAAATGATATTAGAATGATTCACAACCCTAGATCTTTGTGTCTTTTGTTATTTTCCTTAGTATTTACTTTGTCTTTTTATTTATTTATTTATTTTGTAAAACCACTTTCAACCAATCAAACAATCATTCTCTTATCCCTCAATTAGATATCTGTAAATAAATAGATTCAATAATTAATAACAATAGTAGGAATTAAGTCCTCGTGGGATCGATATTTTTATACTACTTGAACGATACGTGCGCTTGCGTTATACGTGTGTGTTTACGTCGGTCAAGTCTAGATACACGAACCTATGCCGTCATCCTGGCTCTGAAACTAGGGTCTAGGGACGTTACGTATCGCTGTCCCCCTAGTCCTCTACATGTGCACATGTCTTTGTCCGTCAATTCCAAACTCTCTCAAGTTACATACTGGGTGAGTTTTTCTCTCATGCCCCGAAAAATATAAAACATATACTGAAAATCATTTATTTCTCAAATGTAACTTAAATAATTTCTCAAGTATGCTAAGTAAAACATAACTGATAATGAATGGCTACACCCTAAAGCAGAAAAGTAAGTAACAATAAATTAATAAACAAAATCAACTTAAAGAAAGAAGTGTCCACTCACTATTTAGGAATCTGGCTGGTACTGGATCCATTGCCGAAGAGAGTTGCGATTCCTGAGGATAATCTAAGATCGAGAACTTGATTAGTGTGTGTATATATATATATATATATATATCTATATATAGTAAGATAAACCTTGATATCTAGCTAAGCTTAATGATACGTTAATAAGTCTTATATAGGAGGCTTGTCACATCATATTTTGATGTAAGATATGTATACGAATTGATACGAGACCCCAAGGGCGCTCTCTAACGCGCTAGGGTGGGATTAGGGTGGTTTAAAGCTATTTCGAAAATTTTGAGCATCGCGTCGCGACGCGGCTTCCAGAGGCATGCTTCCCATTTTCTTCATGCGCGTCGCGACGCGCTACTCTTCAGCGTCACGACGCGATACTGGAAAACAGAATTCTGTTTTTGCTTCTCTAAATGTATTCAAACTCAAAATATCAAAATCCATTATATATCTACACTTCCAATCCAAAACCAACATACAATACATCATCTTACATTCCATTCATCATGCATTAACCATCAATTCATTAACAATTTAACCTTTAATTCACTTCATCCACTTCACCAATTTACAACCAATTTTTAACAAATTAGGTTTACCAACCTTTCTATTGACTCAAAACAAAAAGAATCATAATTTCATCATCATACACATGTTCACAACACAATACAATTACCAAATCATCAAACTCATCATTTTTTAAAAAAATGGGTCAATGATTTCTTACCTCTTTTTCCTTGTTCTACTTCATTCTTTAAGCCCTCCCTATTTGCTAAGCTTCCTTGCTATTTCCTTTTATTTTTCTTTCTTTTCTTCTTCTTCTTCTCTTCTACTTCTTCTTCTTCATTTCCTCATTCTTTTTCTTCTTTCGGCTTCCTCATCTTCTCTCGGCTTCTTTTATTTCTTTTCATTTTTGGAAAATGGTGAATAGTAGTCCCTTATATAGTGGTCCCAAATGATATTAAGAATATTTTAGAAGCGTGTAGAAAAATGAAGAAAATTTGTGATTTTTCCAGTTTGACCTCAAAATCACTATTCATCTAAAATTTGACTTACATTTTTGATCAACTTCTGGTCCAAATTTGGGAAAATATTCAACGCAGAAGTTGTAGGTCTCGATCTCAGCTTTCCGTCGAAGATATAAAATTCATAAAAATTGGAGTTTATACGAAAAGTTACTCCCCAAATATCATAGGCTGTCAAACGGGAACACTGTACAGTCTCGCTCAGGGACTTCGAAGAATTTTCTGATTGTCCCTAAAGTCATTCCATGATTATATTTTGGTCTCAAAATAATTTATTTTATGTGCATTTATCCCCGTACATAACAGTAGCACTGTATGCAGAAGTAGTAATAACTATAGGTTGTTACAAATTCTCCCCCCTTAAATAGGATTTGTCCTCGAATCATTTTCTAAAATTGGGATCCTCTCACAGTTCACCGGGTTCACGGGCTCTATATATATCACCAGCCTTAGATAACTTCATTCTCAAAACCATCATAATTCCTCTTTTAGGATTCTTACTTTACTGTAAGCTAATTTACATTAACCGGGTTTACTATAACTGAATGACTAAGATCTCTACTAAACTGATCATTCGCCTTCTTTCTAATACTTAAGTCTTAGCTTAATTCTCATCTTAGCTTCTGTGTCATACCTTATGCTTTTTAAATCCTCAAT
>SKCR01030629.1:0-116422 GCA_019454045.1 Zanthoxylum bungeanum
GAATGCTTTCATACACATCCAATGTTCATAAAATCAAAATTACCAAGACATTAAAGGGCATTGTAGATTCGGCCAACATAAGGAATTTAGGGTTTTTGTTCAATTTAAGATTAAATCCAATTCAATCTTAAATTAACATCATTCTACTCCATTACAACTCATCCAATGAATTAACAATGAAAAAATTCCAAGAACTCCAACATTACTTTACATTCGGCCAACATCAATAAATTGGGGAAAATTATTCCAAATCAATTTTCATTCAAATAGTCCAACCAATATGAATTTAAACATGTTATAAGCATACTCAAACAAGCAATTTATTCAAATCATGCTCAACAAACATTTACCCAAATTTTAAACCCTACAAATTTCATGCTTGCAACATTAGCTCTTGATGCCATTGTTGGTATTTTCTAAGGTCCCAAGATCAAATCAAGACATGAAAACATGCGTGAATACACCAATGAAGATAGCGGAATACTTACATTGATCGGTTATGTCGATTTGAAGACGAATCATGCCCAAAAACGCACTGCCTTGGTAAGCTTACTGCAACCAGTCCATGCTCACTGTCTTGGCAGTTTCGGGTCTCAAAACGAAGCTCCAAACTCCATCGGATGAGTCCCGCCTCATGGTCGAACCTCCCTACCACCTTCGCAAGACTTGAAAGTGTGCTAGCACTTGAATTTTCACCATGAAAATCCACTCTTTGCTTCCCTTTTGTGTCACGTTTTTCTGGTTCAAAACCAGTCCCCATTTTAAGCTTTGGGCGTGAGAGAAGAGAGAAAAATGAGAGAGAAGAAGTTTTGTATTAGTTAAAATGATTTACCAAAAATCAATTATATTTATGCCATAATTTTCATTAAATTAATAATAAAATTATGACACATAACATGCAATGGCTTAGAGTGTCAAACACTCAAACAACTCCATGCAATGACATTGAGTGCAATGTACACAATCTACATGCAAAGCATTAGAATGACATGTGTCATGTGGGCCCCACACGTTTCCAAATGAAAGTGGGCCCCGTGCACTCACGCGTTCGGGTTCGATATTTCTGAAATACCAGCTTACGTTGCGACGTTAATTCAATCGAATTTAAATAAATAATTGCGCCTGGCGAAATTATTATTTATACGTCGCTAACGAATTAATTCTAAATTAACTCGTTTGCCCGAATTAAAATCTGATTTTAATTCCGCGTCGAAATCTAATTTCGTCTAATTATATCGAATATATTAATACATCGATTAATTCCGAATTAATCGTTCTCTCTCTTTAGACGACAATTTTATCCCAGATAAAATATCTTCTCGTTATTAATCCTAGATTAATTTTCTCTCTCTTCTGTATAATCCCAGATTATTCAAGAGTGCGAGTTGTGCGTCATCGGTGGATTATCGGGAAGCGACCCATGAGATCCCCGGATAATCTGGCAGTAAATACGGTCGGCGGAGTATCCGAATCACGTACGTACCAAGTACTACGTTCTACCGATTTACGAGACAAGGTCGACTCCTAGCAAAGCACCAAGTCTACCCAATTCTCCGGACATATCATTTAAGAATATTTAGATCTGTATCAAGCGTAGTATACTAATGTATTGTGTATCGGCACAATCGGTATCGGATAGTCACGTGCTAGGGCTGGGGCTGGATAAGTGTCTGCCCCGTCCGAAACACATATCGGATGTCTGGTAACTAGTCTCTATAATCGGATATTCATGACCTGGTCATAATATCACGATTGGATGCGCATCACTTTAAGAGCACTAATACCGTATCCTGCGTGACATCATCTCCATTATGACTGGAGTGACACTTCCGTCTTGACATCACATCCAATACACTACGATTCTCAATATACCCGGCATTGGCGTACACAGAACCGGTTACAGTCCTAGACGACCTCAACTAAAGTATATCGATTGTCGTAAGCATTAGCGATGTAAGTCTCAGGTTAAGACTATACACACCTACCTTGATTTCGGCCTCCCATAGACACATCGTCATAATACCAATGGGATTCCGAGGGGTCTATCCAGAGCGAAGCTGTTTCCCGTACCATCGGCGAAACACGACCTCCTATCGCACTTGCATAAGTATCCAATACTTATATATATGAGAACTATGTCGTTGTGCCATCACAACGCGCACAAGTACAATACTAGCCTATTCCGCATTATCGATGTCCAGTCTCGATATACTACGGCTAGGGATATTTAATGATTAATCCTTCTGGACTGATACTGTCTCATATCATCTCAATCCAGGAACTAATCATAGGGACCTCTCTTCATTTATATATCTATGGTGATCTAATCACAAATGATGAGAGTGCAAATTTCCTTATTACATAGTTAATTTGCTACAACAACACGATGATCTGTGCAAATAGTGACGCTATGGGTCATTTTGTCCAACAGGATATATGGCATATATAAGATATATGTTTCAGACTTGGATGTCTACCTACTAGATCTAGGAATTGGATGAGATCCAATTGATCTTAGAGATCTACCTAGTTAATTATCATACAATTTGTTGGCCAAAGTCAAGATTGTGTGTTATTTAACGGGATCCTAGCCCACTAGGAAACAAGGTTTCCCGAGTACTCCACAGAGGGTTAGAGGCTCGCCAAAAAATAGTGGGAGGCAAGTATTAAATTTGCAATATTCGTTTAGTTACTTGCCATACGCGCTCATTACAAATATTTAGTCGTCAAATAAATTAATTATTAGTTGGACTAATATTTAATTGTTGTTTTAATTAAACAGTTGGACTGTATTCAAACTATTTCAATTATAGTTGATTTTATAATTAGATTATAGAAATCAATATAATTGAATTTAATCAATTAAATTATAGTTGATTATATAGTTTGACTATAGTAATTATTACAATAAATAGTACCTAAAATCGTTGATTAAATAGTTGGACTATTAGAAACAAGATAAATTGAAAGATTAGTGTTTAAAACATAATCCTGGGTGAAAATGTATTTAAACGACTTTAATTTTCAAATTTGGAATAATGAATCAGGATAGTCCTGAAAACTAAGAAGTTGCTTTATTTGATAAAATAACATCTTATGCCTAAGCCCGGAGTTAAGCAAATAGTAGAACATGATATTTGGAATATTCATGTGATGATAACTTTAGTGCTTAATCCATTATGCTTGCCAAATAGATTCCTTAATTTCTTAAATCAGAACTACAGATTAGATCCTTATAGTATGATAATGAAATTGAAGGATCTTCATAGATCTATCCTAAGATCCTAAAAGTACAAATTGCAATAGAAAACTCTTGGAGAGTTAATGGCTATACTCAATGAGATAAAGACAAAGTTTGCAATAAGGCAAGAAGCGCAAGGCGCACCTTACTTTGACATTCCAGAAGGCCAAGGCTTGGCCAAAGGCTTCTGGAATGTGAAAAAAGGGCAAAAGGCAAAGTTATTATAATCTTTTTGGAAGATAAAGGACATATCCCAAAATGTCTGCCTAAATTGTGGCAAACGGGGACACGGAAGCGTGACTGCCGTATGGACAAGGCAGACAAGAAGGAATTGAAGACGGTGCGAGGCTCTGACTTCAAATATGTTTGTCATAAAGTGTTGGACAATTATGACCCATAGCGTCACCATTTGTACAGATCATGGTGTTGTTGTACAAATTAACTATGTGACAAAGAAGATTGCACTCTTATCATTTGTGATTAGATCACCAAGATGTATAAATGATAGGAGATCCTTATGATTTGTTCCTGGATTGAGAATGATATGAGACAGTATCAGTCCACGAAGGATAAATCATTAAATATCCATAGTCAGAGTATTATCGAGATTGGACATCGATAAATGCGTAAAAGACTAGTATTACACTTGTGCGCGTTGTGAGGGCACAAACGGCATAGTTCTCATATATTTGGGTATAGGATACTCATGCAAGTGTAATAAGAGGTTGTTTTTACCGATGGTACGGGAAACAGCTTCGCTCTGGATAGACCCCATTGGAATTCCATTGGTAGTATGACTATGTGTCTATGGAAGTCCAAAATCAGGGTAGGTGTATTTGGTCTTAACCTGAGACTTGCACCGCTAATACTTGCGACAATCAATATACTTTGGTTTTGGTCGTCCAGGGCTTTAACAGGTTCTGTGTACGCCTCTGCTGGGTATATTGAGAATCGTAGTGTGTTGGGTGTGATGTCAAGACGGAAGTATCACTCCAGTCATATGAAGATGATGATCGCGTAGGGATACAGAACTGGTTCTCTAAAGGGTTGCAACCATCGGGATAATATGACTTGGTCATGATTATCCGATAATAAAGAGACTAGTTGCTTGTCATCCAATATATGCTTCGTACGGGGCAGACACTGTACCAGCCCCAGGCCTTGCATGTGATCATCTGATACTGGATCGATATACGCAATACTACGTATACTACGCCTGATATAGATCCTTATATTCCTGTAAGGATATTTCTGGAGAATTGGGTAGGCATGGCGCTTTGCTAGAAGCCAACCTTGTCTTGTAAATCGGTAAAACGTAATACAAGGTACTTACGTGTTCGGATGGTCCGACGATCGAATTTACTGCCAACATATCCGGGGGAAGGTCCGACGATCGAATTTACTGCCAACATATCCGGGGGAACTCATGGGTCGCTTCCCGAAGATTCACCGATGACGTATGACTCGCACTTTTAATTAATCTGGGATTAATTAGATGAGAGAAAATTAATCTGAGATTAATATCGGAGATATTTTATCTGGGATAAAATATCAATTAAAGAGAGATAACAATTAATTTGGAATTAATCGATAAAATAATATATTCGATATATTATACGAAATTGGATTTCGACGCGGAATTAAAATTAGATTTTAATTCGGGCAAACGAGTTAATTTAGAATTAATTCGTTAGCGACGTGAATAGTAATTATGCTAGGCATGATTATTTAAATAAATCAGATTTAATTACGTCGCAACGGAAAATTCGTTAATTTGGAAATTACGAACCTGAGCCCGAGATTGTTTGCGAGCGCATTCGCATATCGAATTCGAGTGCGGCCCGCAAGTCAAATCATCAGTCACTTCAAGCGTCAAATCACTTGTCACTTTGAGTGATGTGACTTGACAACTTGATTGATTGATGGGAAGTGATGTGAATGGTTGGAGCATTAAATGCTTGACTTTTTGAAAGCCAAATTCATGGTAAATGATTTTGAAATACACATTTTTGTATAAGATACACAAATAAGAAACCATCAAACAACTAACACTTCATCTCTCTCTTCTTTTGGTATTCGGCCAAGGGGCCAAATAATCTTATTCTCTCTCACGCCCTTGGGGCAATTTCTTCACTGGTTTTCTGCCTAAAAACCGTGACATAGGGAAGCAAAGTGTGGGAAATTTGTGGCAAATTTCTTGAGAGCTAGCACTCCGAGAGACATGCGAAAGTGATAGGGAAGTCCACCCATGAGCATGGAATCAAATCACGAAGCTTGGAGCTTGAAGGTTGATTTACATGGCCGAAAATGGAGCCCAACAGCAGCTCACTGTCGTGAGCAGTAAGGAGGGTAGAAATCATTTTTGTTCGTCGCCGCGTCGCTCAACCGATCGATGTGAGTATTCCGCAACTCCCTCGTTGTATTGGCACATATGTTTTATGCTTTGTATTCGATCCTTGGGGCCATAGAAATTCCAACATAAAGATGTTCGCAACTAGTATTAAAATTGGATTTTAGATACTGGATGTGGTATATAAATATGTACTGGTGTGCAGAATCTGCTGAAAAGCAGGATACTGACTTCATTTGAGATTAATCTGCAAATTGGAAACGGGACGAAAGTCGCTGTTTTAACCGTAGATACCTAAGTTTAGGAACTACCCTTCGGGTGTGTACTTACATTAGGAAACTGTTAAAATGTAACTAGTTTGACTAGATACATTATCTCTATATCAGGGTTTAACCTGTTGCGGGTATACCTTTATATTCTAGAACACTAAAGTGTTTTATTTTATAAAGACGATATTGAGACAAACACATTAGATGTGAATAACAGTATTTATATTTTGAATATAAATAAATCTCAAACGTATAACATGACAAACAAATAGCTCAAAACTGAATAAATCAGTTGAGACTTATAAGTGGCATTGTTGCTGGGACACAATTTAAACAAGACTCGTATATCCACACTTTCAAAGAGTGGGTACTAGGACAGATTTGATTCCATTCAAATAATGTCTACGAATCTAGTTTATTAGGCAAAGTGCCTAAAACACTTTTTACTTGGTAAAAGTGCAAGTGCCACCGATCTGTTAGCCCTCGTTCATAGTGACGTAAGTGGGCCCATGTCTAGCTAGGCTAGAGGTGGATATGAATATTTCGTGACCTTTACGGATGTGGCATCGCGTTATGGTTATGTGTTTGTTTTGAAACACAAATCGGAAACTTTTACAGTTTTGACACGAAATAGATAGACAGATCGGCTAAAGTATTAAATCGTCATGGTTAGACCATGATGAAAATACTTAAGCAATAAGTTTCTTATATACTTGAAAGAGTATAGTATTCTTTCAAAGCGGACTCCTCCCGGAACACGTCAATTTGACGGAGTGTCTGAACAGAGAAACCGAATGCATTTCCGAACGCCATACGAACGCGAACCTTTTGTTTACCGTTCGAACGCATTTCGAACGCTACACGAACACGCACGCACTGGACAGGTCCCTTCATCATGTTTTATGCATGTTTTTTTCCTTAGTTATTTCTTTCCCCATCATATGCTTAGTTAGCTCTTTTAATATTTATGCTTTTACCGTTATTGTTTATTTATCTTCCCGCATTTATTTATTTAATATGTTCATGAAATTGTGTGTTTACCATTATTTCGACTTACTTGTATGCATGCAAGCTTAGATATAGGTAGTATGCAAACTTAGATGTAGGTTGTTGTTGCGTAGATTTGGTTGTACTATTGCATAAATCCTTTCATTACAAGTGGCATAAGTAAGGGACCATTCTGAACCCAACGGTTTGAGGTCTTCCCTTGCGAGGGGTGAGTGCGGCCTTAAACCATTTTCCCGGTTCACACCGGGTGGCGACTCCATTTTTAGTTCTCCGGTTTAGTCCCCCGCGGGCTACTCCGTACTCCCAACCAGGCCACGAGCCTGGAACAACGTCGTCGATTTTTGTTGTCTACAACGGGCAAGGCTCCGACTTCAGGTATGTTTGTTATAAACATGTCCACTACTAGTTTTAAAAATTAGATTTTTGATATTGGATGTGGTATATATATATGTACTGATGTGCGGAATCTGCTGTTTAGCAGGAGACTGGCTTCAGATGAGATCGACCTGCGAGTCAGAAACGAGACGAGAGTCGCTGTTTTGGCTATGAGAACCTAAGTTTTGGAACTGCCATTTGGGCATGTACTTAAATTAGGAAATTGTTATAATGTACCTAGTTTGACTAGAAACATTATCTCTATATCTAGTATTAACCCGTTACGGGTATACCTTTATCTTCCAAAACACCGGGTGTTTTATTTATAAAGATGATATTGAGATATACACATTAGATGTGAATAACAGTATTTATATTTTGAATATAAACAAATCTCAAACATATAACATGACAAACAAAAGGCTCAAACTGAATAAATCAGATGAGACTTATTTGTGGCATTGTTGTCTGTGTTGGACAATTATGACCCATAGCATCACTATTTGTACAGATCATGGTGTTGTTGTACAAATTAACTATGTGACAAAGGAAATTGCTCTTTTATCATTTGTAATTAGATTACCAAGATGTATAAATGATAGAAGGTCCTTATGATTAGTTCCGGATTGAGATGATATGAGACAGTATCAATCCACGAATGTTTAATCATTAAATATCCCTAGTCGTAGGTCATGTTTATCCGATTATAGAGACTAGTTACCAGAGATCTGATATGTGCTTCCTACGGGGCATACACAATTCCATCCCCAGGCTTAGCACGTGACATTCGATGCTGGATCGTAATACGCAATACTACGTATACTACGCCTGATAAAGATTACATATTCCTTTAAGAATATTTCTGGAGAATTGGGTAGGCACGGTGCTTTGCTAGAAGTCAACCATGTCTTCTAAATCGGTAAAAGCGTAGTACTAGGTATGTACGTGTTCGGATAGTCCGACGACCGGATTTACTGCCAACATATCCGGGGATCTCATGGGTCGCTTCCCGAAGATTCACCGATGACGTATGACTCGCACTTTATTAATTTGGGATTAATTAAGAGAGAGAGAAAATTAATCTAGGATTAATTACAGAGGTATTTTATCTGGGATAAAATATTATTTAAAGAGAGAGAACATTTAATTTAGAATTAATCGATAAATAATATATTCGATATATTATACGAAATTAGATTTCGACGCGGAATTAAAATTAGATTTTAATCAGGCGAACGAGTTAATTTAGAATTAATTCGCTTGCGACGTTAATAGTAATTTTGCTAGGCATAATTATTTAATTAAATTTGATTTAATTACGTCGCAACGGAAAATTCGTTAATTTAGAATTAGCGAACCCCACATTTCGAATTCAAGTGCGGCCCACAAGTCACATCAAGCGTCAAATTGCTAGTCAATCAAGTGATGGAAGTCACATCACTTTTAGTGAAGTGATGCTTGTCATCATTGATTGATGGGAATAATTGATCGAGGTGGTTGGAAGGCATAAATGCCATATACCTTTTTGGATTTGGATATTCAAATTTTGGTATATGATTTTAATTGATTTTGGAAATCAAACCAACATATTCTCTTCCTCTCTTTGGCAAGGCCGAGAATGACAAGAATGAATAAGGAAGATTTGTAGCAAATCTTTCCAATGCTAGCACATGAAGAGTCATCCAAAGGTGATAGGGAAACAAACCATTGAGCATGGAACCCATCACCAAGCTTGGAGCTTGACTAAATCCATGGAGACAAAAGAGGAGGCAAAAACCGTGAGCTTCTAGAAATGAGCAAAATATTTTTGTGTTCATCGCATCAAAGTCCGATCAATGTAAGTATGATTTCGCCATACTACTTTGTTGTATTCACATGATTTCTATGCTTGAATGATCTTGGGAGTAACTTAGAAACCAACAATGGTATTAGAGCCTTGTTTAAGCATGAAATTGGAATTAGGGTAAAATTGGGTAAACATGATTTGAGCATGTTTTGATGAAATTGATTGTTGATATATGCTTGAATGATGATAACATGGTGTTATGCATGATCAATTTGATGAAAATTGGATTGGATCAATTTTTCCCCAAATCATTGGCTTGGCTGAATGTGGAGGTGCCCTAATGTCATGGTATTTTTTGTTTTTTGAATAATTGGATGAGTTTGAAAGACTTGGGAAATGTTAATTTGAGATTTAATTGGATTGAATTTGGAATTGGACATTAAATCCCTAACTGCCGTGACTTTGAAGCATGGAAAATGATTGATTTTTTGATTCAATTGTGTTGGACATAAGTTGATGATAATAAGCATAATTAATTGAGTAAATTGGTGTATTGGAAATATTAATTTGGTTAATTAATTATGGCTATACACTTTAGATTAATTAATTGTGAAATTTGGAATTTTGTAATTTAATTAATTGGGCCAAATTTGGAATTGGGCTTTTAAAGTTGTATTTGAGCTTAATGGGCTTGGTTGGGCCAAGTTTGGTTTAGGCTAATTGGTTGGATCCAATTGGGCCCAAAACCACATCCATAAAGTCCAAATATAATTAAATTGACCTTTAATTTTAATTGGGCCTAATGGGCCTAAATTGGTTTCTTGGCAAATAAGGGTGATTCCTTAAATGGGCTTTGGTATTTGGGTTTGACCCATATTGACCAAAGTCCATGCCTTATGAAATTAATTGAAAGCCCATTGGACTTTAATTAAATCGACATTGGATGTTAAATGGGCTTTGAGACCCATAACGATTAGATTTGGAATCTAAGTCGTAAATGCACATTAAAAAGTGTAATTATTTAATTTAGAATTAAATATAGAATTAGTATTAAATACAAATTAAATTGGATTTAATATTGTAGTTTAATATAATTCAAGAATTCGTACTTTGAGTACTTATTCGCAAAACGAGTTTGACTCGAGCAAAATCAAATCGTTGTTTGAACATCGGATGGTCATTAATTTCAGATTAATTAATTGGATTAGATTGATTGATATCATGTTTTGTGTGAATACATGGATGCGATGTATGAATAATGCATATCGGATGGATATTAGATGGGTGAGGGCAATTTTGGAAATTGTTGTAATAAATTTAGAATTTATTAAATTGGACTTGCGTTTCCAGCCTATTACCTCTTGACTCTTTGTATTTCTCTTCTCACCTATTCCCCTCAATGTAAATGAGGTTTCTTTAGAAGTGTTATGTAATCAGGTAGAAGTAATACTTGTGCTAGCTGGAGAGAGGAAAAAGAGAGATTTATTCTAGGAACAAAATGTGTAAAGTATCCATCCGCATATCATTATTATTTATACGCGCCTTATTATGTTTTTAGAATGCATGCTTAAGGGTGTATGATGATGAGACCTAACAAAGATAAATAGTACCTAAAATCGTTGATTGGATAGTTGGACTATTGCAATCAAGATAAATGAAATATTAGCGTTTAGAACATAATCCTAGGAGAAAATGTTTTTTAAACTGCTTTAATTTTCAAATTGGGAATAAATTCTCAGGATAGTCCTGGGGACCGAGAAGTTACTTTATTTGATAGAGTGACGTCTCGAGCCTAAGCCCGGAGTTGAGCAAATAGTAGAAAATGATATTTGGAATGTTCATGTGATGATACCTTTAGTGCTTAATCCGTTATGCTTGCCGCAAAGACTCCTTAATTTCTTAGTCAGAACTAAGGATTAGATCCTTATAGTATGATATTGAAATTGAAGGATCTTCATAGATCTATCCTTAGATCTTAGAAGTACAAATTGCAATAGAAAACTCTTGGAGAGTTAATGGCTATACTCAAGGAGACAAAGCCAAATTTTTCAATAGGGCAAGAAGCGCAAGGCGCATCTTACTTCGACATCCCAGAAGGCCAAGGCTTGGCCAAAGGCTTCTGGGGTGTGGAAAAGAGGCAAAGGCAAAATCATTATAATCTTCTGGGAAGACAAAAGAAATATCCCAAGATGTCTGCCTAAACTGTGGCAAATGGGGTCACTGGAAGCGTGACTGCCGTATGGACAAGGCAGACATGAAGGAAGTGAAGAGGGGCAAGGCTCCGGCTTCAACCATGTTTGTCATAAACATATTCAATACTAGTATTAAAATTGGATTTTAGATACTAAATGTGGTACATAAATATACGTACTAGTGTGCAGAATCTGCTGATAAGCAGGATACTGACTTCTGTTGAGATTGATCTGCGAATTGGAAACGAGACGAGAGTCGCTGTTTTAACCGTAGAAACCTAAGTTTAGGAACTACCCTTCGGGTGTGTACTTAAATTAGGAAACTGTTACAATGTAACTAGTTTGACTAGAAACATTATCTCTATATCAGGGTTTAACCCATTGCGGGTATACCTTTATATTCTAGAACACTAAAGTGTTTTATTTTATAAATATGATATTGAGATAAACACATTAGATGTAAATAACAGTATTTATATTTTGAATATAAATAAATCTCAAACGTATAACAGGACAAACAAATAGCTCAAACTGATTTAATTAGATGAGACTTATTTGTGGCATTATTGTCTGGGACACATTAAACAAAACTCGTATATCCACACTTTCGAAGAGTAGATACTAAGACGGATTTGATACTATTCAAATAATGTCTACGAATCTAGTTTATTAGGCAAAGTACCTAAAATAGCTTTTATTTGGTAAAAGTGTAAGTGTCACCGATCTATTAGCCCTCGTTCATAGTGACGTAAGTGGGCCCATGTCTAGCTAGGCTAGCGGTGGATATGAATACTTCATAACATTTACGGATGTGGCATCGCGTTATGGTTATATGTTCCTTATGAAACACAGATCGGAAACTCTTGATGAATTAGAAGAGTTTCGACACGAAGACAAACAGATCGGTTATAGTATTAAAATCGTCACGGTTAGACCATGATGGAAAATACTTAAGTAATAAGTTTCTAAAATACTTGAAAGAGTATAGTATTCTTTCAATGAGGACTCCTCCCGGAACACGTCAATTTGACGGTGTGTCTGAACAGAGAAACCAAATTTTATTGGACATGATAAGGTTAATCATAAGTCGCTCTGAGCTACCATTTCCTTCAAGGGATACGCATAAACAGTGCAAAATTTAGTTTGAATAAGGTTCCATAAAAATATATTTGACAGACTTCATATTAGATATGAACAGGAAAGAAACTGTGTTTTCTCATTCCTGAAAATTTGGGATGCTGGGCATATGTTTGGATGATACCAAACTAAAACCCAAATCGGATAAGTGCCTAAGTTGTGGGTTATCCTAGGGAAACCAAAGTATAGTACTTATACAACTCATAAGAGAACAATGTAATTGTTGTTCGCCATGCGGTTTTCCTAAGAGGAATACCAATATGTAGTGGTAAGTGGGAGGAAAGTAAACCTCGATGAAAATCGGAGTAATACTGGTCCTAGCACCGATCCCCTCACGGAACACGAACAGTTCATCAGGGATGAGACTGTTCCACAATCTTCTAATACACAAGAACAGGGTAAGTCGGAGAGAGTCAGAAAACAACCTGGGGTATGGGTTTCTGATGTCACCTCATGAGGATGTCAATCTTATTGAGGAACACGAACTGACTACGTATGAGGAAGTGATACAAGGTATCGACTCCCTATTATGGCAAGGTGCCATGAAGTCCGAAATGGATTCCATGTATACCAACCAAGTTTAGACACTAGTTGTTGTACCGAAAGGCATTGTGCCTATTGGTGCTATATAAGTCTTCAAGGAAGACATACATGGAAGGCAACATACCAACGTACTAAGCTGGGCTTGTAGCGAAAAGGTATCGTTATCAACATTGTGTCGATTACGACGAAACCTTTTACTCATTGCCATGGTTAAATCCATTTGGATAATGCTTGCTTATGCTGCATGTTTCATTTATGAAATATGAGAGCTGAACGTCAAAATCGCTTTCCTTAAACGGAAACCTTTTGGAGGATGTTTAAAACATCCTAACGGTTTTGTCATACCAAAACAAGCAAACAAGGTTAGCAAGTTAATCGATCCATGTATGGATTGAAGCAAGCATTGGGTTCTTGGAACTATCGTTTTGATGTAATCATATTGGTATATGATTTAATTCAAAACGAAAATGATTCTTGTGTATATTAGGAGGTTAGTGGGAGCGCATTGACAGTGAATGTCCTAAAAATGATGATATGTCATTTCTTGGAAATCATATTCCCATAATATAGTCGGTGAAAGCTTGGCTTTCATGAAAAATTCTCCGTAGAATTCTTGGGAGAGGCAACCTTTATTCTAGGAATAAGGATCTACTGGGATAGATCTAAAAGTTGTTGGCACTATCCGAGAACTCGTACATTGAAAAATGTACGCTACCTGGTGTCTCATATGCTTTGAACATATGGAGTCACAATCGGGCCAATCCGAGTGATAGTCACTGGATTGATGTTAAGAACATCCTTTAGTATCTTAGATGAACTAATGATGCTTTCTTATACTATGGAGAAAGAGAACTTGAAGTGAATGGGTTCGCTATTGCAAGTTTCCTAACCGACAAGTGGGAGATTGTTGGACAATTATGACCCATATCATCACTATTTGTACAAATCATGGTGTTGTTGTACAAATTAACTATGTGACAAAGGAAATTGCTCTTTTATCATTTGTAATTAGAACCAAGATGTATAAATGAAAGAAAGTCATTATGATTAGTTCCGGATTGAGATGATATGAGACAATATCAATCCACGAAGGTTTAATCATTAAATATCCCTAGTCGCAGTATTATTGAGATTGGACATCGATAATGCGGAACAGACTAATATTACACTTGTGCGCGTTGTGGGAGCATAACAACATAGTTCTCATATATTTGGGTATAGGATACTCATGCAAGTGTAATAGGAGGTTGTGTTTACCGATGGTACGGAAACAACTTCTCTCTGGATAGACCCCTCAGAATTCCATTGGTAGTATACTATGTGTCTATGGAAGTTCGAATCAGGGTAGGTGTATTTGGTCTTAACCTGAGATTTGCACCGCTAATACTTGCGACAATCAATATAATTTGGTTTTGGTCATCCAGGGCTTTAACAGGTTCTGAGTACGCCTCTTCTGGGTATATTGAGAATCGTAGTGTATTGGGTGTGATGTTAAGATGGAAGTATCACTCCAGTCATAGTGGAGATGATGATCACGTAGGATACAGAATTGATGCTCTTTTATGATGCAGCTATCAGGATATTATGACTAGGTCATGTTTATCCGATTATAGAGACTAGTTACCAGAGATCTGATATGTGCTTCCTACGGGGCATACACAATTCCATCCCCAGGCTTAGCACGTGACATTCGATGCTGGATCGTAATACGCAATACTACGTATACTACGCCTGATAAAGATTACATATTCCTTTAAGAATATTTCTGGAGAATTGGGTAGGCACGATGCTTTGCTAGAAGCCAACCATGTCTTCTAAATCGGTAAAAGCGTAGTACTAGGTATGTACGTGTTCGGATAGTCCGACGACCGGATTTACTGCCAACATATCCAGGGATCTCATGGGTCGCTTCCCGAAGATTCACCGATGACGTATGACTCGCACTTTATTAATTTGGGATTAATTAAGAGAGAGAGAAAATTAATTTAGGATTAATTACGGATATATTTTATCTGGGATAAAATATTATTTAAGAGAGAGAACGGTTAATCTAGAATTAATCGATAAATAATATATTCGATATATTATACGAAATTAGATTTTGACGCGGAATTAAAATTAGATTTTAATTCGGGCGAACGAGTTAATTTAGAATTAATTCGATTGCGATGTGAATAGTAATTTTGCTATGCATAATTATTTAATTAAATTTGATTTAATTACGTCGCAACGGAAAATTCGTTAATTCAGAATTAGCGAACCCGAGCCCGGGAGTGTTTGCGGGCCCACTCGCATTTCGAATTCAAGTGCGGCCCACAAGTCACATCAAGCGTCAAATAGCTAGTCAATCAAGTGATGGAAGTCACATCACTTTGAGTGAAGTGATGCTTGTCATCATTGATTGATGGGAATAGTTGATGGAGGTGGCTGAAAGGCATAAATGCCATATACCTTTTTGGATTTGGATATTCAAATTTTGGTATATGATTTTAATTTATTTTGGAAATCAAACCAACATATTCTCTTCCTCTCTTTCTCTCACACTCACGGCCAAGAGCCACTTTCTCTCAAATTTCTTGGCAAGGCCGAGAATGACAAGAAGGAATAAGGAAGATTTGTAGCAAATCTTTCCAATGCTAGCACATGAAGAGTCATCCAAAGGTGATAAAGAAACAAACCCTTGAGCATGGAATCCATCACCAAGCTTGGAGCTTGACCGAATCCATGGAGACAAAAGATGAGGCAAAAACTGTGAGCTTCTAGGAAGAAGCAAAAGATTTTGTGTTCATCGCATCAAAATCCGATCAATGTAAGTATGATTCTGCCATACTACTTTGTTGTATTCACATGATTTATATGCATGAATGATCTTCAGACTAGCTTAGAAACCAACAGTCTGAGACACATTAAACAAGACTCGTATATCCACACTTTCGAAGAGTGGATACTTGGACAAATTTGATCATAATTCAAATAACGTCTGCGAATCTAGTTTTTTAGGCAAAGTGCCTAAAACGCCTTTTAGCGGTAAAGGGTGTACGTTGATGAGCGGAAAATATATCAATATTTACCGCCCCTTTTACTTAATATTTTGTTTAGTTTCTCGGGTTTGATGAACGTTTTGATATGTTTTAGTTTAGTTTGCAGATAAAATAATATTGGAACTCAATGAAATCATTTAGGATGAAATATGGGTCAAATAAGGGCAAATATTGGACTTGACATATTAATTTTGGAGATTGGAAACTTCAAAGGGCGTTTTAATGAAGTGCAGTTTTGGAAATTTCAGTTTTGCGCATATGTCGTACTTTAGGCATAACTTGTTACTCTGATATCGGTTTGAGCTGATTCAAGTTCCCGATTAAAGAAGACTCAATGCTCTACAACTTTAAGGAACAACATAATTTCGAATTCTGAAGATTTCATGACCGAAATTGATGAAACATCCGTAAGTGTGTTATGTGTAATTATTAAAGTCATTTTCAAAGAAATAAATAATAAATAATAATAAATAATAAAAATTATCAAATCACCACCAAACATGACAGCAATTAGTGGAGAAATTAATAATGAATTTGGTGGAACAATTAGTGAGCAATTAATAATGGATTTGGTGGATGATTTGATGGAGGCAAAATTTTGCCTATAAATACCAAGCCATTTCATTTGTAAATTCATACTTTCTTCTAAGGAATTCCTTAAGAATACTAAGAAGATTGTATCTTGTTTGTTTATTTACAGCTTTCAGTAATTAATTTTCGCTTTCGCACTTTCTTTTCTTTACTTTTCCGTTTTTACTTTCCGCAATTTACTTTTACGCACAATACTTTTCTTTCTTTAATTTTCAGTTTTTACTTTTCAGTAATGAGGAGGTAACTCCCCTTTGCTGGGGTAAAAGGAAAAACTTTTATTACTAATATTTATATTAATCTCCCTTAATTATAATATATAAACTAGTTAAAACCTGACTTAACGAGGATACTGCCATATTGGTCGGTTGGTAATTATTTAAATTTGTTTTAACCGGACTAAACTGGATACCGCCTGATTGGTCGGTTGGTAATTAATTATTAACTTGACTTAATCTGGATACCGCCTATATGGCTGGTTGGTAATTATCATGCAAAGTTAATATATTATATTAAAGGAGATATCTAAAATAGAAGAAATAAAAGAGAATCATTTTACCTCAGCATTTTCTTTTATTGTACTTTTACTTTATTTACTTTTCAGCAATTTACTTTCAGTATTTACTTTTCAGCAATTTACTTTTCAGCAATTTACTTTTCAGCAATTTACTTTTCAGCATTTACTTTCCGTCATTTACTTTTTAGCATTTACTTTTTAGCATTTACTTTATGTCTTTTCTTTTATTTAAGTTTCTACTACCCGTAAATATGTGTCGTAACTAAACCAGTTATCTGGGGTTATGATGAAGTTCAATATCACCGGTTTATAATGGGTTAAATTATAGTTTGGGTAATTTAAAGGTTTACTTATTAAGTCTTAAGCTTAATGCTTCTTGTTAATTGTCCACTAATAAGATTGATCTGGTAAATCTAAAATAAACTTGACAAATGAATTTTAGGTTTCAGCCTTAGACTTAAAAGCCTACGATCTTCCTTGAGGATAGATAATCCTTTAATAGATTTCCTTACATGATAGACATATACCTGTCGGGCGGGGTAGCCATAATTGGAACTTAAACTTAATGAATCCAAGTAATTCGGTTGACATAGACATATGTTTCAATTGGGTTAAACTGGGTATTTGCGTCTGACCATCGACAGAGGCTTTCGCATAATTTCGTGTTCCAGGTTAGTAAACCGATTTATTGCACAAACATGAAATAACCACTGCATCTTTTAAAAGATATTAGAGAGATTCACAACCTAGATGGTTTCCTAATATTGAATTTTCTTAAACCTACTTTCGTGCAATTTTATTTACTTGTTTTTAAATTTAAAATCATCACCATTTCAAATCAATCAATCAACCTGTTAGATACTAGTAATCATTTGACCTCATAAAATTAATAGATTAGGTATTAAGTCCTCGTGGGATCGATACTTTTTATACTACTTGAACGATACATGCGCTTGCGTTATACGCGTGTGATTGCACCGGTCACGTTTTTGGCGCCGTTGCCGGGGACTTATTTATCTTTCACTTTTTAGTTTTGGGGTTAGATACGTTACTTGTATTTAATTTTTTTTACTTATTGTTTTTGTTTTCTTGTGTTTCAGTTTCTTAGAAACTACATGAGACGAACCAGAAGCTTTGAACTCCGATCTCTCGACCCATAAATTGAAAGAACCATCAGACAGTTGAGAAGGGAAAGGCGTGAAGGCCAAGAAGATTTAGTCAACATGGAACCTGAACCTTTGGAGGTTGCACCACCAATACCATTCGAGACAGAACCATTCCCGTGGTAGACGGCTTCATTTCCTGTATTTTACTTCCTCATTTACTAGCAAATACGTGTGACATCAAAACATGCATTCAGATGATTCAACAGTCAGTGCAGTTTAGGGGGAAAGCAACTGAAGATTGTAATACCCACATAAGCAACTTTCTGGAAGTTTGCGGCACTTTCAATTACAACCGAGAAGCTGAAGAAGCAATGAGACTGTGAGTTTTTCCATACTCCTTGAAGGACAAAGCTAAAGCTTGGCTACATTCACTACCAGCATGTTCCATAACAACTTGGAACACTTTAGCCACCAAATTCCTTGCAAAGTACTTTCCACCAGCTAGAACTGGAAAGCTGAGGAATGACATCACATCCTTTATACAACAAGACTCAGAAACTCTCTACGAAACTTGGGAAAGGTACAAAGATTTGCTCCAGAAATGTCCTCACCATGACATTCCAAAATGGCTTTAAGTCCAAACTTTCTATAATGGACTTTCTGGACTGATGAGAACCACAATCGATGCTGCTGCTGGAGGAGCTTTGATGGCAAAAGGAGAAGATCAAGCCTGGGACCTAATCGAATAAATGGCCAACAACAATTACTTATGGCCAACAGAAAGGAGCATGATCCAAAGAATTGTAGGAATTTATGAAAGTGGAGCCAATACAGCAGTCAACGCCAAGCTGGATCAGATATGCAAATTTATGGAGACTCTTACCACTGGATCCACAAGTTCACCATATGGAGGAACACCAGAACCAAACCAACTTGAATAGACGGTGAATTATGTCAACAATTTCAACAGACAGTGGAACAATCCACATTCCAACACCTACAACCCAGGGTGGAGGAATCATCCGGATTTTTCATGGAGCAACAATTCAGGGCAAAAGAACAATCCACCACCTGGATTCCAACAGCAGAACTATCCACCACCTAGATTCCAGCAATAGAACAAAGGCCAGGAACATGCAAATGAACCAGGAATAGCAGAAGTGCTGGCTCAATTAAAAAAGTACGATGCTATGTTTCAGAGCCAATCTGCTTCCATCAAAGCACTGGAGGATCAAATCGGACAACTGGCCAATGCTCAGAGTTACGGACCGCCAGGTAATCTTCCCAGCAACACAGAACCAAATCCAAGGAACCGAGGGAAGGAGCAATGTCAAGCCATCACCTTGAAAAGCGGTACTGAGATCAACAAAGATGTTGGAATCAAGGCAACAATTGAGGAAGTTCCAAAAGATGCAGTTCCACAGATGGAGGAAAAAGAAGCAAAGGAAAAAGAAAAAGATCAGATCACTTCACCTCCACCTTTTCCACAACGACTTCAGAAAAACAAACTGGACAAGCAGTTTGCTCGATTCCTGGAGGTGTTCAAAAAGTTTCACATCAACATTCCATTTGCAGAAGCCTTGGAAGAAATGCCCAGCTATGTAAAATTCATGAAAGACATTCTTTCACGAAAACGGAGATTGGGAGATTACGAGACATTAACATTGACGGAAGAATGCAGTGCCATCATTCAGAGGAAACTTCCCCCAAAGTTGAAAGATCCTGGCAGTTTCACTGTCTCATGCACCATTGGAGAACACTATGTCGGTAAGGCTTTATGTGACTTAGGTGCAAGTGTTAATTTGATGTCTTTTTCTATTTACAGGAAACTGCAAATTGGAGAAGCAATGCCTACCTCAGTCTCACTACAACTTGCTGATCGAACGCTTGCATTTCCAAGAGGTTTTGTTGAAGATGTGCTGGTCAAAGTCGATAAACTCATTCTTCCAGCAGATTTCATTATCCTTGACATGGAAGAAGACAAAGATGTACCTATCATCCTTGGAAGACCATTCTTGGCGACATGACGAACTGTTATTGATGTACAAAAAAGGAGAACTGACCATGAAAGTTCAAGACCAAGAAGTTACCTTTAATGTTTTCAAAGCCATGAAATTCCCGAGCGATGAAAAGGAAGAAGAATGTTTCAGAATTGATGTTGTTGATAGTATCGTTCAGGATACTGATACAACTCCCACGAAAAAACTTGAAGCTTGCATCACCAACATGACTGACAGCGAGCTAGATGCTGAAATCCTGGAATATATCAACTACCTTGAAAAACCATTCCGATTCAAATCGACACCACAAGTGGAAAGCCTGGAACTGCTAAAGAAAGATCGAATCAAGCCTTCGATTGAAAAACCACCACAGCTGGAGCTGAAGTTACTACCGAGCCATCTCAGGTATGCATTTCTTGGAAACTCTTCTTAATTACCTGTTATTATTTCTTCTTCACTAACATTGGAGCAGGAAGAAAATTTACTGAGAGTATTACGAGAACACAAAAGAGCCATTGGCTGGACTATAGCAGACATTCGAGGCATTAGTCCATCATTTTGCATGCACAAGATCCTGATGAACGATGAGTACAAATCCACAGTGGAGCATCAACAGAAACTCAATCCAATCATGAAGGAAGTCGTGAAGAAAGAAATCATCAAATGGTTGGATGTTGGCATCATTTATCCCATCTCAGACAGCACTTGGGTGAGTCCTATGCAGTGCGTGCCAAAGAAATGGGGAATCACTGTGGTTACCAATGAAAAGAATGAGCTAATTCCAACCAGAACGGTGACTGGATGGAAAGTACGCATGGACTACCGACAGCTGAACAAAGCCACGAGATATGACCATTTTTCGCTACCATTCATTGATCAAATGCTGGACAGACTGGCGGGACATGAGTTCTATTGCTTTCTGGATGGATATTCAGGGTACAATCAGATTGCTATCGCCCCAGAAGATCAGGAGAAAACCACATTTACATGTCCCTATGGTACTTTTGCTTTCCGTAGGATGCCATTTGGATTATGTAATGCCCCTGCCACTTTTCAGCGTTGCATGATGGCCATCTTCTCAGACATGGTGGAGCAGAGTATGGAGGTATTCATGGGTGATTTCTCTGTGTTTGGAGACTCTTTTGACCACTGCTTGCAAAATTTGGAATAGGTGTTACAAAGATGTGAAGATACCAACTGGTACTCAATTGGGAGAAATGCCACTTCATGGTGCAGGAAGGCATTTTTCTTGGACACCGGATCTCACAAAAGGGAATCGAGGTAGACAAAGCAAAGATCGAAACAATTGAGAAATTACCTCCATCAACATTAGTCAAAGGGATTCAGAGTTTTCTTGGACATGTAGGTTTTTATAGGAGATTTATAAAAGACTTTTCCAAGATTTCTAACCTCTGTGCAATCTTCTGGAGAAGGATGTGCCTTTCAAGTTCACCAAATAATGCCAGGAAGCTTTTGAGATCTTAAAACAGAAGCTGATTTCTGCCCCATCATTGTAGCACCAGACTGGACCCTTCCATTTGAGGTGATGTGCGATGCTAGTGATTTTGCTGTAGGTGCAGTTTTGGGACAACGCAAAGCAAAGATTTTCCACACCATTTACTACTCCAGCAGAACTTTGAATGAAGCTCAACTCAACTACACAACAACCAAAAAGAGTTGCTCGCAGTTGTGTACGCTTTTGACAAATTCTGCTCCTATCTGCTGGGTCCCAAAGTGGTGGTCTACAGAGATCATTCAGTAATCAAATATTTGATCATGAAGAAAGATGCCAAACCCAGATTGATCCTTTGGATACTTCTTCTGCAAGAATTTGACGTGGAGATCAGAGACAGGAAAGGGACAGAGAATCAAGTGGCATATCATCTATCGAGGCTTGAGAATGGAGAAACAGTTGGCAAAGAACTGACAATCAAAGAAACATTTCCAGATGAACAGCTATTTGCCATGAAACAGTAGGATGTCCCTTGGTATGCTGACTATGTCAACTTCATTTTATCAGGAAAATGGCTGTTGGAATGGAAAACTCAGCAAATGAAGAAATTCTTCAAAGAAGTCAAGCACTATGTCTGGGATGAGTCATACCTGTTCAAACGCTGTGCTGATCAATTACTGAGGTGTTGTGTTCCACAGGAGGAAGTCAACAGTGTTTTGCAGCATTGTCATTCATCACCATATGGCGGACACTTCAGCGGAAACAAAACTGCAGCCAAAGTCCTACAATCAGGTTTGTTCTGGCCCACTCTTTTTAAAGATGCTTACTTGTTTGCTCTTCAATGTGACAGGTGCCAGAGAACGGGAAATATTTCGAGGAGAAATTAAGGACCACTGCAAAACATTCTGGAAGTATAGGTATTTGATGTGTGGGGTATTGATTTTATGGGACCCTTTGTTCCATCATTCAGAAACCTATACATCCTGGTTGCTGTAGACTACGTCTCCAAATGGGTTGAAGCAATTGCACTGCCATCCAATGATTCAAAAATGGTGATCAAATTCCTGAAAAAGAATATTTTCACTCGGTTCGGAACACCTAGGGCAATTATCAGTGATGATGGCTCACATTTCTGCAACAAATACTTTGATGCACTCCTATCCAAATACGGAGCTACTCACAAGGTTGCCACTGTTTATCATCCACAGTCAAATGGACAGGTTGAAGTTTCAAACAGAATAATCAAAAGAATCTTAGAGAGAACCGTTGGATCAACAATGAGGGACTGGTCAACTAAATTGGATGACGCATTATAGGCCTATCGAACAGCTTACAAGACACCCATTAGTATGTCCCCATATCGTATGGTGTTTGGGAAAGCATGCCATCTGCCAGTTGAGCTTGAACACAAGGCGTACTGGGCACTAAAGAAGTTGAATCTTGATTCACAAGCTGCAGGAGAGAAACGAATTTACCAACTCAACGAATTGGAGGAGTTTCGTCTACAGGCTTATGAGAATGCCAGATTGTACAAAGAAAAGACCAAGAAATGGCATGACCGAAAATAGTGCATGATGGAAAAACTTTACTACTACATGATGTATTGTTTGCTCCACAAATTCATCGAAATTTAGTCTCTGTGTTGATTTTGGTTAATTTAGGTTTCAATTTGAACTTCCATAAATTTGGTGTTGATTTGTACTTAGGTACAATACACTATGGTTTTGGTTATTTTCTGGATGGTTTTATTGTATTAAATGTTGAATGTTTTAATCACAATTCCGGTTTTTCGTTTGTTACTTCATCTGTCAGTGATGATAGTGATGTAACTGTGTGGCATGCTAGACTTGGCCACATTGGCCAGCAAAGAATGAACAGATTAGCCAAAGAAGGCTTTCTGGGAAATATTGAGAATGTAGAATTGTCAACCTGTGAATATTGCTTGGCAGGAAAAACTGCGAGAAAACCATTTGGAAAAGGGACTAGAGCATAATTTCCATTACAATTAATTCATTCTGATATATGTGGTCCAATGAATGTCAGGGCAAGGTATGGAGCATCTTATTTCATCATATTTATAGATGATTTTACTCGCTTTGGTTATGTCTATTTGATTGCTCATAAATCCGAAGCATTAGAATGTTTCAAGATATTTATGAATTTAACAGAAAATCAATTGGACAAGAAAATTAAAGCATTACGCACTGACCGTGGTCGTGAGTACTTATCTGATCAGTTCAGAGAATTATGTGATGAAAAAGGAATTAGTCGTCAGTTGACTACTCCTGCTACTCCTCAACAAAATGGTGTTGCGGAAAGAAGAAATAGAACTCTTCTTGAAATGGTTAGGTCTATGATGGCACAAGCAAATTTGCCTATAACCTATTGGGGTGATGCATTATTAACTGCCACATATGTACTTAACTGAGTGCCATCTAAATCTGTGTCCACCACACCATATGAGTTATGGACAGGTCGTAAACCAGATATTCACTTTCTAAAACCTTAGGGTTGTGCGGCTTATGTTCATGTGCGTTGTCACGAACATGGAAAGTTAGGCCCAAGAGGAAAAAAAGTATCTTCATAAGATATTCTGAACAATCAAAAGGATATGTTTGCATAGGTGAACATGAAAGTGGAGGCGTGACAGAATTTGAATCACGAGATATCACATTTTTAGAAAATGATTTTCCTGAGCAGGGAGAGATAGGTCAAGATTTATCTCTATATGAAACTCAAGATCACATTGATCACATGATTGGTGAACACTCGGGTTTACCTAATTCAAGTGGGAGTGATGAGAGAAATTTGAGAAAACATGATGAATTTGTTTCACATGAATCTCAAAATGATGAATTAATTTCACACGAGTCTCATATACGTGATCCGAGTGGGAGTGATGTACATAATCCAAGTGGGAGCAATGTGCACGATCCAAATGGGAATAATATCGAAAGTGAGGAATCAATTCCACCACTAGAATCCCAATTGCGACGTAGTAATCGTATAGGCATTCCTCGACGTCGTTTCGATATCGAAGGAGAAACCTTTATCATTCTACCTCAAGATGATGAAGAACCTAGAAACATAAGAGAGGCTCTCCAGTGTCCTGCTAAGGAAAAAGGGATGAAAGCAATGGAAGAAGAGATGGAGTCAATGAGGTCCAACCAAGTTTGGGAATTTGTTGATCTACCCAAAGGACGTAAAGCTGTCAAGAACAAATGGGTTCTTAAAATAAAGCGTAATGCCGATGGCAATATCGAAAGATATAAAGCACGGTTTGTAGCAAAAGGGTATACACAACAGGAAGAAATTGACTACGAAGAGACTTTTTCACCCGTTGTAAGGTTTACCTCAATTCGCTTGATTCTGGCTATAGTAGCAAGTATGGATCTAGAATTACATCAAATGGATGTAAAGACTGCTTTTCTCAATGGAGAACTTGAAGAAGAAATCTACATGGATCAACCAATAGGTTTCATAAAAGAAAATGAAAAGGAGAAAGTATGTAGACTTTTAAAGTCTATATATGGTCTCAAGCAATCGTCTAGACAATGGTATATACGATTCCACAATACAATCATTTCGAATGATTTCACAATGATAGATGAGGATCATTGTGTGTACACCAAGAGAGATAAAGATAAGTTCATTATCTTATCTTTGTACATGGATGATATACTTATAACCGAAAATGATAAGGAATTTGTAAAACACATTAAAGAATGGTTATCATCTAACTTCGAGATGAAAGATATGGGTGAAGCTGCATATATTCTTGGGGTTAAGATCTCAAGAAATCGTTCAAAGAATTTATTATCTCTTTGACATGAGTCATATATAAAGAAAATTCTTAAACTGAAGCTTTGAGTCGTAGATTGTGTCCTGAAACTCCACAGGAAAAGGAACAAATGAAGAAATTTCCTTATGCGAATGCAGTTGGAAGTTTAATGTACGCAATGTTGTGTACAAGACCTGATATCTGTTTCGCTGTTGGAATGGTAAGTAGATACCAATCCAACCCAGGACTAGCACATTGGAAAGCAGTTAAAAGAATATTTAGGTATCTGAGAGGGACAGTTGATTACTCATTGTGTTATCAAGGAAATGATCTGCAATTGAGAGGCTATACTGATGCTGACTGGGGAGAAGATTTAGATGAAAGAAAATCTACCTCCGGTTTTGTTTTCTTGCTAAACAATGGTGCCATTTCATGGAGCGATAAGAAACAATCTTGTATAGCCTTATCCACAATGGAGGCTGAATTTTTGGCCTTTTAATCAGCAGTACAAGAGGCTGTGTGGTTGAAAAGGTTCTTAGATCATTTGGGTATGTCAAATGAAGCTTCTGGTCCAGTATTAGTTAACTGTGATAGTGAAGCAGCGATAGCCTACACAAAAGACCCAAAATTCCATTGTAAAACGAAACATATAGATACCAAATATAACTTTGTGAAAGACATAGTTGCACGAGAAGAGGTAAACATGAAGTACATTTCTACGCAAGAAATGGTAGCAGATCCATTGACCAAGTCTGGTCCTAGAGATGTCTTTGTTAGACATGTAAAAACTCAGGGATTGCGTAGATGTTAATGTGCTTACATATTATATATGTATTTTTTCCCAAATAATGTTTACTAATGTTAATACTCATTGATATTTGTGTTCAATTCTTACATGTTATTATGTTGATACATGTTTAAACAAATATACTATTAGTTAGTATGAGAAGTATGTCAGACAAGTGAATGATTGACCCTCTCACACGGGCAATCGCCTCTATTACTTTGTGTTAATGGGAGATGAGACAAATTTTTAAGCTAATTATCTGAGTTATAATTTAGAGAGCTCAAGCTTGAAAATTAAGTAATGTCGTTATGAGGTCACTTTCTCTGTGATATGACCTAAGGTGAATAAGTTTGTTTCACCTTACTTGTCTTAATGCCAGTTATGAGTTAGAAATTGTGTTTGTCTGAACTATAATCTGTACGGTATTTTATGAGACATTCGCTCCATGGGAAAGGAGAGAATACCGTAGCACATGTTTTCATACTATGTGTACATTTGCGGCTATTGAGAGTAATACAAGTAAAGATCTCAGTCTTGATATTGTGTGAGACCCTTGAGATTATTTCAATCTCACATTGTACCATTTAGACTCTTGTCTGCTTCTTAAAACTTAGATTTGATGATTGCTATATTGGAATGTTACTGAAGGATCATGAGAGATTCGATCTGAAAGGACATCTCTGGAAAAGCGAATTGAATCAAAGTTGAGAGATTCGAGAAAGGAGAAAGATCATTATATGAGTAATATCATATTAGCTTGTATTCACTGGTCGACCAATTATGTTATTCTATGTGATCAAATATGATTGTGAATACAAAATAAATATTACATTCGAAAAGAGATCGAGAGAGATTTAATGTGATAAATGATCGAGGATACTGCATACATAATCCACTATGGTTTTATCCATTTTTCGAGCGGCTATATATTCCTAACAGATGTATAGCAAGTGAGCTCTCGAAGTATGCTCAATTGCAAAGTATGAATTATTCTTGTAGAGATAATAAAAATTGTTGATCCCATCATGTGTGAGTGGGAGATGTTGGAAATTAATTGTTGTTAATTATTGGTGTTGTTAAATAACAACAATTAGTAATAATTTCATGTTGGAAATTATTAAGTTAATTATTTGGTGTTATTAAATAACAACAATTAGTAATAATTTCATGTTGGAAATTATTAAGTTAATTATGTGGTGTTGTTAAATAACAACAATTAGTAATGATTTCATTACTAAGTAAACAACAATAGTTGTTAATCAAATAATTAAGTAACAACAATAGTTGTTAAGTGACAACAATTAGTAAAATGTTAAATGGGGAACATATGGTACACCCATGATGGTAACATTTTTGGAAGGGTTAGAGAAAGTCATTATGCATCCAAATACATGTGATTACATAGTAATCAATGCATGTGATTAAATAGTAATGAAAGATTAATAGTAATCCATGCATGTGAGCTAATAGTGACTTGGTTTCCCTACTATAAATAAGACCATTTGCTTATTGAGTTAAGCAATCAATTAAGTTTGATTAAGAGATCTCTACAAGCATAAAAGGTATGCAATTGTGTTCTGGTTAATATAGATTTATTTCAATTCGCATGTAAATAAATCTATGACTAGTAATACATGTATGGTTAGATCCTAAGAGGACAAACATGTAAATATATTAGGGATTACATTTCCTAACAGTTTATTTATGCATTTGTAAGCTTGCTAGCATGCATTTGAGCTTTATGTGATGGAATTAGGAAATTTAAAATTTCCTACCTTTGGTAGAAAATCATGGGCTAGTTTCTTGAGTTTTTGATGTGTGATGCTTGTGCTTGTAAGTGATAATGATGGAAGAGGTGTACTGAAGGAAAACATGGCTTAATGTGGTGATGGAAAAAAAAGGGCTGGCTGATAGTCAGTTTTGGAGTGGGAGGAGGGGTGGGATTTGGCCATGATAAGAAGAAAGGGATGGCTATTTTGAATGTAATATGAAGTCTTGAATTATGTTGTTGTGCAATGGTGATGTAAAGTGAGGGTATGGTTAGCTAGGATTGTAAGAATAGTGGAATTTAGACATGTCGTACACTAAGTGTTCGACGTAATTCCAAGCTTGGGTTAAATTAGGAAATTCATATTTTATAAAGAGTGTTTTTAATAGTGAAATTTATATTTAGGGTTTCCGGATTAAATGTATTTAATAAGATAGCGTGATAAAGAAGTTAGGTAGCAAAGTCAGTTTCTGTCCTGTTTCGAACAGGCTGTTTTTGGTCACTTACAACTTGAGTTTTATATCTCTGATTGAAGAACTATAAACTTTTTTGTAAACAATACACATAAGGGAGTGACATATCCAAAACTCGGAATTTTTAGACTTAAGATGAAGCCGAACTGAATTTTCGAAATTGGGTGACCTACTACCACTGTACCCAATTTTTCAGCTTGAACAGCCCCTGAAATTAGATTGATAACTTGAGCTTTTGAAATTGAAATTGAGATATGTAAAAATTGACATAAACTAGACACATTATGGACCATTCTATTAAACTTTGAGCCCCTGATTCATTCCCAATTAGTTACAGTGAATTTCAAATTTAGGCATCAAACAGTTCATTCTTAGGGACTAGTCGAATCTAAGTCTCCGCTACCGTAGTTGCATAACTCCAATTCTAAGCTCGTAAAATTCATAGATACCATAGATATCTCCAATATTCAGCAAGATTATGTTTCCATGCATTGTATATTATTTTATGCCATATGAATATGTTCCGAGTTATAGAACCTAACGATTGTATAGACTTTAGATCCATGTTAGGATACTAGAAGGTCGCCCACGTTGTAAACCGCTCTCGATTTCCCATAGCACTATAAGTGGATATCTTATTTTCATATTCTTTTATTGATTTCATAAATTTAAATGAATTTATTTATGTTTAAGTTACACTTTGAGATGAGAACAAGCTGTCAAAATATTTTGATGAGTTAAAAATATTTTTAGACCAGTTGAGAGATGTTATTATGCTTTTGATATTTTGAAATGAGTTCTTTTATGATTTTATTTATGAATTGGAGGAAAAATCTAATCTCAGAGACTTATGAAATTGACGGATTATGGAATTGACGTATTATGGAATTGACGGATACAACAAACATGTGCACATGTAGTTACATGACTAGGAGACGGAACTATATGATGCTCTTAGATCCTAGTTTCAGTGTCAGGATGACATCATTGATTAGCGCTTCTGTCTCCAGTTCAGTGACTTGGGGGACATCGATACGTAACACCCCCAGGCACAAGTTAGGCGTGTAGGGGAATGACGATGTGTAACGCCCCCATAAGTCAGTTGTTTTCCGGATGAGATTTTCGGAAACAAAAATTTTATGAAAAAGTTTTAGAAAGAATTAGTTTTACGAAAGATCTCAGAGTTTTACAGAAAGAAAGAAGTTCCAGAAAAAATTTTGCAAAATGAGATTTATTTTCAGATAAAAAAAGTTTTCAGAAAATATTAGTTGAGATGATTTCGATTCTAGAAAATAATTTTTTTATAAAGAATTTTAGTTCCCGTTTTAAACTATCTATTCATTGCGTCGTTCAAATGATCTAACCCACCCACTCTCCAGTGTTTTCTATTTTGCAGGTCTACTTAGCGGACAAGCTCGAGAGGATGGATAATGATGGCAGTCTATTGGGTCCACATGGTAGTCAAGTCCATGGTATATGGATCAGTTAAAGTCAAGGTTGTAAGAGTTAAAGTACAAGTCATGTTTTAGTTGCTTGAGAGTTATTACGTAACTTTGTCGGAGTCAAAGTTACCAGAGTTTGATATGGCTAGCACAGAGTTGTAAAAAGTAATGGTCGTTTAATTAATTTAAGTTGGGCATGTAGCCTCCCAGTGTAAGTGTGTGATTTGTGATTGTCAAATAATAAGAAAAGTAGTAGAGTTCAGTTAGTCAGTCAGTTAGGTAGAGGCTGAGGGTGATAAGGTAACCTGTCACCTTCCGGTAGCATCTCCAAGATGGGGATGTTACAAAGTTGGTATCAGAGCATGATCTAGGGAGTCCGTGACTGTAGTGGATAGAGTGCTGGGGTCTTGTATATGTAGTATACCTGGGGTACTTGTATGCGAGACATTACCTCTTCAGTATCCGATCCTCGAGTACGTCCTCAAACCTTATAGAAAATGTTAGTAAACTTTTCAAGAATCATTTGAATATCCCTCCAATAATCTGAAACTGGAATCATTACTATTATAGAATCTTTCTATAACCATTTGAATATGCCACCCGAAGTTCAGACATGATAAGTGATAAGAACAACTAGTGAAGTTTTCGACAACATATGCCTAAAGCTTTAAAAAAAAAATCTAGAAGAAGTGTAGAGCTAGAAAGTAAAGAAAGACGTATTTGCTTAGAGTTAGTCGAGATAATAGATTGAGTAGAAACATAATTGATAGTAAAGAAAATGCATGACTCCCATACTCAACCATTGCCCGACCCCGTAGAGGTACTGGAGAGGAAAACATCCTAACGGAGTCCATCTCATACCCATTTGACTTACATATTTGACTATTTATGGGTTTATGACTTCATAACTCATAACTAACCTTTTTCATGTACTCTCATTGTCCATCGATGACTCTTATACTTAGGACATTGCTTCAGGGTAGTTTCTCTGGCGATATTTCTTGTAAGCCTGACCTTGTACATTTTATGCTAAAACTATGTTATTTACTATTAATATTGGCTCTGGTTAAACATGTCTGGTTTACTTTTCTGTACTTTTAATTCATTTGTTATTACAAGTACGGTTACTGTCTTTTATACTGATTACTCTTTCTTTGCCTTCTTACACTCTAGGATGCTCTTCCTTCAATTATCCATCGAATCTTATCTTGTTAAAAGTTGTCATGATCTTAACAATTTCGTATTATTAGTTTCCTTGACCGTTTCTAAATGTACCTAGTTTCTTCTTGAGTTATCCTCTACATACTTATCCTCAATGGTACATTGCAAAAAGAATATACGAGTCATTATCATCCATATTTTCTCCTTACTTACATGATAAAATTTCAGTCTTTCCTTAATTCTGAAAAGCTTACTATTTCATAATATCATTGAAAATTTATCTTTTCATTATACATCTCTGTCATTGTTTGTCTGGTATCTATTTTATTATCTTTCTATCTCAACAGTTTTATCTCTACCTTTCACTTGATGTCCTTCATCTCTTCTTTCTTGTTCTTAATTATTTTCGGAATTTCCGATTCCTCTGTCTCTGTCTTTTACCTTGAGGGGCATCAACCTTTACAATTCTCTAGTTGTGTCTATCATTGGTTATTTTATATTCCGTTATTGCTTAACCATTATTTTCTCTCTTAATCATCTCATATAGACTGTCTTTCTTCTAAACCCTTTTTACTTAGCACCATTTTCTCCTTTTACCCCATTCTTGTACTAGATCTGAAAATTTTTATATTTCGGCCTACTTTATTCACTACTAGAATAATAGGAATAGCCAATACTTTAAAAGAAATCGGTTTACTAATTAACCGATTTCGTAAGTAAAAGATATCAGTTTTATTTTAAACCATTTTCTTTTGCAATGGAATTTAAAACACTTTTAAATACAATTTGTTTTAACAATGGTTTTAGTTTATAAACGATGTCTTTATCTAGTATGAAAGAAATCACATATTAATAACTGTTGTCTTTAGCTAATATGAAAGAAATCTCATAATTAAAAACAGTTTTCTTAAAACAAATAGGAAAGAGATCACATATTAAAATATTACCTAATTTTTTTTAAAAAAAAAAAAAAAAAACCAAAAACCAAAAACGTATCAACTTATTAGTTTACCTGAAGTAGAATTATAAATATACAATACCTTTGTTGAAAGGTTTAACACTAACCCTAAATCTCTTTAATCTTTAATTTTTCTTCTTGCGCTTATGCAGGTATGTACTTCATCTTCAATTGTTCTTCTCTGTCATTCACAATACCTCTATGAATGAACTGTTTCATTGTTTATTTTTTCTTTTCTGAAATTTGAAGCATGTGCCATTGTTTCTTCTAATTCTATGATTTATTTATATAATTGTTTATTTATTTATTCTTTTGTTAAACATGATGCATGTGCCCAGCCACTATTTCTTCTTATTTTATTTTTTTATATATCATTGTTTATTTATTTATTATTTTCGAACATTGCATAAACCATTAACAATATATGCTTGTGCTTTTGAATTTCACTTAAAATATTAATAATAGTTCTTTCCATGGCTTTCGAACTGATTAAACTATTAATAATATGTTCCTCTTCTTCTGATTACTCATTTTTTTTTTTACAAAATCAGAAATTGAATTCCTTTTTTTTCCTTTAATTGGAGGGTCAGATAGAACGAATCAGATGGCGATAATTAAAAGGGTCGATTACAGGGTTAATTGGAAATTAAGCTAGGGGAAATTAGGGTTTGAAAAATGGAGAAGCGTGCGAGATTAATAATATGTGCTTTATGCTATGTGCATGCTTTGTGGATTATCAAGTTTGTTTTTTATTGTTACTTGATTGATGATTTATATTTTATATTAAATCTGAATTAATTATAAAATCAGATTGGACAAAATATGGATAAGTCTTGGATTGCTTTAGATAGACGGTCAAAAGAGTATATGGTTGGAATTGAAAATTTTTTGGCGTTTAGCTTGAGTCATGCAGTTGATCAAAATGGCATTCGTTATCCTTACTTGAAATATGGAAATCTGAACAATATTATTAGTGATGAAATAAATGACCATTTGTTTATCTACGGAATGGATCAAAATTATTTTAAATGATATGGCAGGGAGAATCAGTACATCCTACATCTGACTCACCAATTCAACATTCACCAAATATAAAAAGATATGATGGCGATTTTGTAGACAACATGGTAGATATGGTGCATGACGCACATACAGATTGTACTAATGACACTGATTAGTTCCAAAAGTTACTAGAGGATGCTGAAAAGCCTTTGTATCCAAGTTGTACAAAGTTTACGAAGTTATCTGCTTTGGTGAGATTGTACAAATTGAAAGCAGATTATGGAATCTCTAACACTTGCTTTTCAGAGTTATTACAGTTATTAGGTGATATGTTACCCACTGGTAATGAATTGCCCATGCCATGTATAAAGCGAAGAAGACTCTAAATGCATTAGGTTTAGAGTATCACAAGATAGATGCATGTCCAAATGATTGCTTGCTATA
The DNA here is from genome assembly GCA_019454045.1 of Zanthoxylum bungeanum. Classification (NCBI taxonomy): domain Eukaryota; kingdom Viridiplantae; phylum Streptophyta; class Magnoliopsida; order Sapindales; family Rutaceae; genus Zanthoxylum; species Zanthoxylum bungeanum. The sequence goes on from SKCR01030629.1 coordinate 33,423, forward strand.
CAGAAAAGATTACCAAGATGCTACTACATGTCCGGTATATGGATTGTCAAGATGGAAGGTTCCTAAGAATTCAAATGAGATAAAAGAAAGGGGTTCCTGCGAAAGTATTATGGTATTTTCCACCTATTCCAAGGTTTAAAAGAATGTTCCGTATTATGATAGTGACTACTAAAGATTTGGATCCCACAATACATGGAATTCCGTTAGGTGAAAATATCCGTGTGGCTATTGACATTACTGTAAAAGGATATGCACTTTTGCCAATTCCTGTTGCTGATGAGCTAATTACCGTGAGTGATGCCATTGGATCACATGTAGCATGGCCGAGAGAACTTGTAATATTGAGTGTTGACGATGTGGCAATTTTATATATAATCCCATTTTTCTCATATTATTTTAAGTTATCTTATTAACCATATTTTTTTTCTTCCTTTCAATCAATCGTAAGTGTTAATTTTATCATTGCTTAACTTTAATATTGATGTGCTAAATTGCAATGAAAAAAAATCATTTATTACTTAATATTATTGATAGGTTCCATTGGATGTTAGTCATTTTGGATCCTGATATAACATTGCATATTTCTTGGATCCAATTCGAGAAGAAATTCGTAGTGATATTAAGGATATTGTCAATAAGTAAGTCTTGTAATTTATTTTTTGTTTTTTATTTTTTAATTTTTTTTAAAATAAGGGACATATTTGTATTATATTTCCTTGGCATATTTCTTGCAGTGCATTAAAATTTTTTGCAACTCAGAAGCAAAGAATGTTACGGAAATCTATAGCTTGGAAGAGTGTTATGGTATACATATTTTAACTAAACTAATCAATTTATTTTTTCATAAAATTATTAATATGTTGAATTGGTTATAGTGTCCAAAACAACCTACAAATAAGGAATTTGGATATTATGTATTAAATTATATGAGAGACATCATTGCAAATCCACATATATCTATTATGCGAAAGGTAAGAGTTTAATACTAATTTTACTATTAAATATATTGTTATTTGGTGATTGAACTTGTGCCATGTGGAGTTACAAGGAGTGAATCCATTATATAAGTGAATGTTATTGGAACTTGACAAATCACTTATGAAAAATTGATGATTAATTAATATTTTTTATACATTATTATTGCAGTTTCAAGGAATGAATACATACACTAAAGAAGAAATTGATGGGATACGAAATGAATGGGCAGAATTTATAGCATCAAAGATATGAAATTTAAATTTGCTGATTTTTTTATTTTATTTTTTAAAACTCAACTACTTTGTTCAAGTGTGTTTTTAAGGCTTAGGGTTTCAATGAGGATTAAAAGAAAAAAACTGTATGGACAAATTCAAATTCATAAATATTTTTATTGAATGAGTTTTATGTTTTATCATATTGTGTTCTTATGATTTTTATGATGAATCATTTAAATTTGTAATTAAAAAAAACATATGAATTTTAAGACATCAGTTGACAAAACATTTAAAAATGGTTATGATATAATAAAAACTGATTTTTTTTTTTTTTTTTTACTTAAAGACATCATTTTGTATAAGCGATTTCTATTCAAATAAATATGAATTCGGTTTTAATCAAACCGATTTCATTTCACAAATATAAAGACATTGAAAATTAATAAAAAAAAAATGATTTCTAAGACAATTCGAAAGACATCGCTTTTACGAATAACCGATGTCTTTCGAAACATTTATAACATCAGTTATTAAATGATCTAAAAAGAAGAAAGCTTTAACAACACTTGAATAGAAAACAATTTTGAAACTGATGTCTAAACTAATAGACATCGTTTAAAAACCGACTTCTTTATGCCTTATTGAAGTAGTGATTGTGTATTCAATTGCTCCTGGGAATGTCCTTTAAAATAAAAATCAGGGTCCATCTTTACTGTTGTTGTATAACGAGGATTGGGTGGGTGGGGCTGAGCCCTGACGTCTTACTGATGGTAGTAATCTCAATAGCTTCTCACGCCTATAGTCCTATAACTTTCCATGTTTACTGATCTGGCTCGATTTTTGTACTAAAATTCTTCATGCTTCAACTTTACCATTGATCCTCCTTCCGACTATCGAGCATATTACCTCTTATTGTGGACCTTATCTAGAGTCATGTCCTCTAAAAACTCCATTGTGCTACCTCTGTACTTCTTTTCACTAATCTTTGTTGCTTGAACGTCTGCGATCATTACTTACCCCCAGAGTCCTTCCAGACTTTCTCTATTATTGCTCCTTATAAAGTTTACTCCACTACTTAGATTTTCTTCTCATCCCAGTTCATTGAACTCCTTTCGTCTCTACTCCCCTGAAACTCCATCAACTTTGATTGCTTATGATATATTTCTTAAATCATTTGGTTCAGGTGCCATTCTCTTACTAGTTCTTTCATCACAATACAATGAAACTCTTTATAAATTACATATGCTATATTCGTGAGAATTGTCTTCTTTGGTTTCTTACTCTTCTGAGTCTTTGCCTCCTTAAAGGTTTTCAACTCAATGATAATTTCGAGATTTAGTTCTATTTTCTGTGTTTTCAAATTGTTCTTTCTTATATAAGAACATTATCGTCTTATGATTCTTATCTATGTCCCGTTACACTCGTTGGCTCGGCGATCTAGCCATCTTATAATCCATCTACTATGTCATATACATTTCTTTACTGATTCTTTTCCTTACTGGGCTCTAAGTAGAGAGGTGTGTACATACATTCCATAAGGATATGTGAACTCACATTCCTTATTATTTTCATAAGCTTGGTGACGGTCTGGTTAGGTGTTCATAAGCTTACTTAGAATTTGAGGCTACTAAAAGGGAAACTAATGTCTGTTCCATTGGAAACCACTTCGACTAAATCATGTTTTAGAATTCCTCAACTTTCATTACCTATTCTAAGGTCTTTGCTTTATGTTTCTGCCTTCAAGTTACGTTATCTCTGTCACTATATGTATTAAACTCTCTTGTTACTTTCTGCATCCTCCTTTATATCTTCTTACCCAATCTCTTGGTTCTAAATTGAGTTTCTGAGGTTAGTACTGGTCCATTTTTTTGGGCTTCTTCCTAAACTTTTGTTCTCCGCTCTTACAATAGATTACAACTATGTCATTTAGATTTTTTTGTTCGTAAGGGTACTTTTATTAACTCTTGATTATCTCTAATTCCCTGGTGTAGGACACAGAAACTGGGCGACACATGTTATTCCGGGCTCGCGGCCCGGTTGGGAGTACGGAGTAGCCCGCGGGGGACTAAACCGGAGAATAAAGGAGTCACCACCCGGTGTGAACCTGGAAAATGATTTAAGGCCGCACTCACCCCTCGTAAGGGAAGACCTCAAACCGTTGGGTTCGGAATGGTCCCTTACTTATGCCACTTGTAATAAAATGATTTGTGCAATATCTTAACCGAATCTATGCAACATGCTCAAGAGCAACCTATATCTAGTTCATGTTCACAAAGATAAATCTTATGTCTAAGTTTTCATGCTTGGAAAGTAAGTCATCATAACACACGACAACACACGGTAACCTCATGAACATATTTCAATTATATAATGCGAAATGCAAACAACAACATAAACTTAATGCAAATTTCAAACGCAAAACGAATAACTAATCATGGTTAAAAATAAACAACTAAATCATGCTTAAAGATAAATAACATACTAGACTAAATCATGCTTACAAAAATAAATAACGTACTAGCAACCTAATCACGCTCAAATACATGGTTGGATGAAACGAAATACGTGTGTCTCTCAAGTAGTACGTGGCGTTGTATCCCGAGTGCAAACCGTACTACCGTCCATTCGGATTCGGCTACGGAATTTACGTCCGGGTTTCCATCTGATATACCACAAAAGAGAACACGCATTCCGTTCATTCGGAATTCACATCATGCCTCAACAAACGACTCTCATTTGATAATATATTAAAATAAATAAAAGAAACGAAAGATAATAAGTAAAAGGGATGCCCTCAGGTCTAACCTCTTTTGTCGTCTCACGAAAGCGCGTTACACGGTCGTCGAAAGGGTTGATGTTCCTCAACTTTTCTGGTTCACTAATCCAATGTTTTTCCTCACTGTTTCGCTGTTTGGGCTGCTATTTTTGTCTCTGTTTTGGCACTGTTTTCAGGGGCTATTTTATGGGGTTTAGGAACTCTTTTTAAGGGTGATTTTGCACTGTTTTTGGTCAATTTGGGGGCTGAAGAATCGGTCAAGGGGCTGTTTTGGGTTATTGGTTCGCTTCTTGCTCACTGACTCGCTATTTCACATTCATGGCCAGCTGCTTCACGTCCAGATCTCGCTTACACATCCATGCTTACCTTGTTGCTGCTGCACGTTCCAGGCTTACACGTCCAAACTCCACGTTACCGCTTCACAGCCTTCTAACTCCATGTAGCTGCTTCACAGCCTTATAACTCCACGATGCTGCTTTACGCCGTTTTGGTTGATGTCGTGCCCTCTTTAAGGCATGTGTGTTTTGAAGGGTGCTGCCGTGGAGGGTCTCTTTGGTGGGTTGTCGAGTGGGCTATATGTTGATTAGCTTAGGTCTCGGGTTTCTAGGTTTATGGGCTGTTGAAGGGTTGGTTTATGTATTTTGAGGATGGTGTGTGTGCGTTATTTTTGTGGCATGAGTATGGGGGTTGAATGAGAGGGTTTGTTGTTGTGTGTGACTTGTTTGTTCTGTTTGTGGCTGCCGAGTGTCCTAGGGTCTTCTGTTGGTGTTTTTTCTGTTCGGCAAGAGTGCTGGGTTGAAGAGTGGATGTCGGATGTATCTAGGGCTCCTTCTTTCTTTTCTGTTTTGCTGTGGATATGTTAGGGTTTTTGGCTTCTGTTTGTTGGTTTTTTTAGAAGGAGAGGCTGGTTCGTTTTGTGTCTGTTCGGTTGGCAGAGGAGTTGTGTTAGTGCTTACGGCTGAGGAGGGTTTATGGGCTGCTGGTCTTCACGTTAAAGGCTGTTAGAGTGAGCTGTGTATGGAGAGTGTTTGCCGAATGAGAGGAATGAGAGGCGAGAGATCTTAGGGTTGGGTTATGTTATTCTTTTATAGTGAGAGGGTATGGGAATTAGGGTTATGCATGAGATTCTTAAAAGGAAAGAAATCAAGTAAATTGGAATTTATTTTATTTAGTTTATTAAAGGAAATGACTAATTGTAATTAGTGGGGAATTTTATTTAAATTGGTGAGTGAATTATTTAAATTAGGAAGGAATTTAATTTAATTTAATTAGATTTTAATTTAATTTGTTTTAATTTAATTTAATTTAATTTGTGATATGTATTTTAAATACTTTAATTATTTTTGGATTGGGCTTGGGTGAGATGGGCTTGGTGTGTGTCTTAGTGATGGTTTGGGCTGAGGATGTGTTTTAAAACAGAGGTCCAACAAGCGAGCCCGAGGCTAAACAAGCGAATAAAATATAACAAAAATACCGATTCCCTTCCGACGTCCGCTTCACGCGACTTCCTCGACTTTAATGGTAGTGTCTCCAAATGAGACTCATCATAGGGACTTATATGGAAAAATGCAGTGCCTACACCTGGGTCTATCCTTTTATTCTTTCAAAATTTCTACCGACGTTGGTCGGATATATGGATTCTCACTAGTTCTCTGATCTTGCTTTTTTTGGCTTGGGTCGGGTTCTTTCTTTTCTATCCCTTAAGACCTTCTTAATTCTCATCTAGGTGATCTATAATTCAGTGCTTTCTGTTTTCTACTTAGGATAAATTCTCATTGAACTTCTTTACGGTTATCTTTACCTAGTGCTGGTATAAGGTGGGGGCAGAGATCTATATCTCAATGGGTGTCGGCGTCTTTATTTTAATACTTTGTGTCTTGACATAGTCTATTACTTATATAAGGTAGGTATTAGATAGGTTTTATCAAAACAACTTCCTTACTGGAATCACTGGGTGGCGAGGATTTTGTTAAGTCAGATCTTATCTTATATCAGTTTCTTTGGTTAAGGTAACTAATCACTTCTCCTTACGTCTTTCATTTTACTTGCTCACGGATCTGGGTTTGGGTATCCAGAACTTCTATATCCTTTATAATAGCTTTGGTTTATTGGAAACGCCATTGACTAATCCTGATATTTTACTTCTATTCTTTTTACGACTATGTTCGCTATCCGGGGGGAAGCTTTACTATATGTAAGAGATACTTATGGCTATTGGGTCTACTTGGAGGAGTTTTCTGATGAGGAAATGAATCTTAGTAGAAAGGAATGAATCTTACTCAGGTTTAATCAATATTTTACTCTTGTTCAGGCTTGCTATATGCTCTTTACTGCTATAAGTGGTGGACAATTATGACCCATAATATCACTATTTGTAAAGAACATGGTGTTTTCGTACAAATTAACTATGTTACAAAAGAAATTGCTATTTTATCATTTTGTAATTGGATTACTTGGATATATAAATGATAAAAGTCCATATGGTTAAACCGGATTAATAAGATATGAGACAATATTAATCTACGAACGTTTAATCATTAAATATCTCTAGTTGTAGTATTATCGAGATTTGACATCGATAATGCGGAATAGACTAGTATTACACTTGTTCACGTCATGGAAGCTTAACGACATAGTTCTCATATATTTAAGTATTGGATACTTATGCAAGTGTGATAAGAGGTTCTGTTAGCCGTTGGACCGGGAACAGCTTCGCTCTGGATAGACCCCTCAGAGTCTCATTGGTATTATGACTATGTGTCTATGGTAATCCGAATCAGGGTAGGTGTATGTGATCTTTAACCTGAGACTTGCATCGCTATTACTTGCGACAATCAATTTGCTTTGGTATTGGTCGTCCGGAGCTTTAACAGGTTCTGTGTATGCCTATATTGGGTTTACCGAGAATCGTAGTGTAATGGATGTGATGTCAAGATGGGAGTATCACTTTAGTCATATGGAGATGATGGTCACACAGGATATAGTACTAGTACTCTTAAATATTACAGCTATCGGGATAGTATGACTAGGTCATGATTATCCGATTACATAGACCGGTTACGCGGGATCTGATATATCCTTCGTACGGGGTAGACACAGAGCCAGCCCTAAGTCTAGCATGTGACATCTGATACTAGATCGTATTACGTAATACTTTGTATATTACGCCTGATACAAATTATATATTCCTCGTTGAATATTTCTGGAGAATTGGGTAGACATGGTACTTTGCTAGAAGCCAACCATGTCTTGTAAATCAGTGAGAAGGTGGTACGAGGTACGCACGTGTTTGGATAGTCCGATGACCGTATTTACTGCCAACATATCCAGGAATCTCTTGGGTCGCTTCCCAAAGATTCACAAATGACATTTGACTCGAATAAAATTAATCTAGGATTAATTATGAGAGAGAAAATTAATCTGGGATTAATTACGGCAAGAATTTATCTGGGATTAAATTCGTCTAGAAGAGAGAACGGGATTAATTTGGAATTAATCGATAAAATAAATTTAATAGTTAAATTAATTTTTCTATTTAATTTATGTGTTTGGGCTAAAATAATATATTGGATATATTAATTGAAATTAGATTTCAATATGGAATTAAAATTGGATTTTAATTCAAGCGAACGAATTAATTTGGAATTAATTCGTAAACGACTATCGTAATAATTTTGTGAGGCATAATTATTTAATTAAATTGGATTTAATTATTTAGCGACGGAAAATTCGTTTAATTGGATTAAACGAACCTGGGCCCAAAACTAAGTTGTATGTTGTGTAAGCCAACTTAAATTTTAAATTTAAAGTGGTGGGACCCACTTTACTTACATCAACTTTTGACACTTGATGTGAGTAGTTGGCTACAATAAATGTTGCATTTACAATACACACCAACCAATTGTTTTGGAAACAAGTTTGGAACTTGAACTATTCATCTTCTCTCTTTCTCTCAAAACCGTGAACTTTCTTCTCTCATGGGAAAAATTTTGCTTCAATTTTTCTTCAAAGCTAGCACTTAGGGAGTCTATTAAGGTGATAGGGAAACTCACCCAAGGGTTTGGAACTCATCTCAAATCTTGGAGCTTCATAATCCAAAGAAATTTTTGAAATTTCTCAACCGATCAATGTGAGTATTTTCGCTACTTTCACTTGATTATTCACACACAAATCATTGCTTAGAGATGTTGTGGCATGTGTAGGACACTAACATTGGTATTAGAGAGCCTTCTAAGCTTGATTTGGAAATCTAGGATTCTTAACTTTAATTTGGGGATTTTGCTTGGAGCATGTGAATTTCAAAATTGATTGTTTGGTTGTGATTAAATGATGATGACTTAGAGTTATACATTGTTGGATTGTGAAAAATTGATTGGATTAAAATTTCCCTAATTCACTACCTTGGCTGAACATGGACCTTAGATAATCTCATGGTGATTTTTGGAAATTTGACAATTGGATGTGTTATTGGCATGAAATGAATGTTAATTGTTGATTTAATTAGATTGAAATCAAAATTGGACGTTATTTCTTGCCTATTGTCGTGAGTATGAAGCATGTTGGAAGAATTTATTTTGCTTCAATTCGTGTTGGACATGAATTGGAATATTAAGCATGATTAATTAGATTAATTAATATTTTGGAAATATTAGATTAATTAATTAATTAATTATGTTAATTACACTTTAATTGGATTAATATGATATTTGGAATATTATGTTAATTTAATTCGGTTGTATTTGGGCTAATGGGCTTGGTTGGGCCAAGTTTGGTTTTGGACAATTGGGTTGGATCCAATTGGGCCTAAACCATTTCCATAAAAGTCCAAATATGACTTTTGGGCCTTTTATAATTTAATTGGGCCTAATGGGCCAAAATTAATTTTTGGCATATGGTGATTCCTAAATAGGCCAAGGCATTATGGGTTGGATCCATAATGGCCAAAAGCCGAAGCCTAAGGAATTAATTAAAAGCCCATTGGATTCAATTGAATTGGCATCGGATGCTAATTGGGCCTTTGAGACCCATTTGGATTGGATTTGGAATCCAAGTCTAAAGGGCACTATTATAAGTGTAATTGTTTAATTTGGAATTAAACATGAATTAGTATGGATACGATTTAAATTGGATTTAAATTTATAGTTCGATATAATTCAAGAATACTTACTTTGAGTATTTATTCTCAAACGAGTTGGATACGTGCAAATCAAATCGTTGTATGAACATTGGATGGTCATTAATCAAAGATTAATTAATTGGATTAGATTGATTGACAACATGCTTTGTGTGAATACTTGGATGTATTTGTATGAATAATGTATATCAGATGGATATTAGATGGGTGGGGGCAATTTTGGAAATTATTGTAAATATGGTATTTATTTAAATTGGACCTGCGTGTCCAGCCTATCACCTCCTTATCTCATTGTATTTCTCTTCTCACCAATTCCCCTTAATGTAAATGAGGTTTCTTATAGTGTTATGTAATTGGGTAGAAGAATGTAAAGTGCTAGCGGGAGAGAGGAAAGGTTAGATTTGTTTTAGGAACAAATTTGTATATTTTCATCCACATATCATTATTAAATTTATCGCGCCTTATTATGCTTTTAGAATGCATGTTTAAGGGTGCATGATGAGACCTAATCAAATATAATAAATTGGTTGCCAATTTACGAAAAACACCCTCAATTTAATATTAAGCGTTTTCCTTCCATTGAGTGGTTATCTCTCAAAATCCAAGATTGGCTTTGATTTGTTGGCGAAAGTCAAAATCATTGTCCATCGCGGATGTGTTTGAACCATGAAAGCTTTATTATACATCGTATGTCTTGGGCAGTTGTGACTTGTTGGCCAAAGTCAAGGTCACTTCTGTACATCGACATGGATTACGAAGCTTTCCCACTGTCAATGGGACGCGCTTAACTGGAATTATTAAGCTTGTTGAGCCAAAGCCAAGACTTAGTTGATTCAGAGGAAACAGGTTAGGATGATATATTGGATATATGTTTTGGACTTGGATGTCCACCTACCGGATCTAGGAATTGGATGGGATCCAATTGACCTTAGAGATCTACCTAGTTAAGTTTCATATAGCTTGTTGGCCAAAGTCAAGGTTGTGTGTTATTTAACGGGATCCTAGCCCACTAGGAAACTATGTTTCCCGAGTACTCAACAGAGGGTTAGAGGCTCGCCGAAATATAATGGGAGGCTAATATTAAATTTATAATTTCGTTTAATACTCGCTAATACGCGCTCTTTTATTATATCTCGTTATTATATATATATATATATATATATATATATATATATATATATATATATATTAGTTGGACTAATATCATTTATTGCTTTCTTTGAACAGTTAGACTGTACAAGACACTACTCCAATTGTAGTTGGTTATATAGTTGGACTACAGTAACCATTGCATTTTGAGTGTACCCAAAATTATTGGTTGGATAGTTGGACTATAGCAATCAAGATGGCTGGAAAGATTAGTGTTAGGGACATAATCATGGGTGAAAATATCTTTAACGGCTCCAATTTTCCAGACTGGGAAATGAATCTCAGAATAGTCCTGGGATCTGAGAAGTTACTCTATGTTATAGAGAGACCTCTTGGGCCTGAGCCCGGACATGAGCGGGTAGTAGATCATGAGCTTTGGAAGACTCATCGAAATGATAACTTTACTGCTCAGTCCATCATGCTTGCTGCAATGATTCCTCAATTTCGTCGTCAGAAGAAAGGATTGGATCCTTATAAAATGATGTTGAAATTGAAGGACCTTCACAGATCTAACCTTAGATCTCAGAAGTACGAATTGTAAAAGAAGCTCTTTCGTTCGCGGATGTCAGATAGTACATTTTTCGAGCACTACGTGTCCTAGATGATTGCTGACATCGAACAGCTAGGTCAGCTGGGCATTACCTTCGAGGCCGAGACTTCTATAGATTTGATCTTACAGTCTCTGCCCGATTGCTGGGGCGGGTTCATCATGAACTACAATATGATGAACCAAGAGAATACTATTTGATAGTTGATGGTGATGCTGAAATAGGCAGAGCCAGAGCTTCTGAAAGCAAGAAGCGCGAGGCGCATCTTACTTCGACATCCCAGAAAGCCAAGGCTTGGCCGAAGGCTTCTAGGGGTGTGAAGAAGAAAAAGAAAAAGGGCAAGGCTAAATTGTCATAGTCTTTTAGGAAGACTAAAGACAAATCCTAAGACGTCTGCCTACACTATTGCAAACAGGGTCACTGGAAGCGTGACTACCGTGAGTACAAGGCGGACTTGAAAGAAGCGAAGGCAGGCAAGGCTCCAGCTTCATGTATGTTTGTTATTGAAATAAACATGGCCATTACTGGTTTTAAAAATTGGATTTTTGATTCTGGATGTGGTACTCATATATGTATTGATGTGCAGGATCTGCAGATTAGCAGGAGACTGGCTTCAGGTGAGATCGACCTATGAGTTGGAAACGAGACGAGAGTCGTTGTTTTGGCCGTTGGCACCTATGTTTTGAATCTGCCCTCGGGGCATGTAATTACATTAGGTGACTATTATTTTGTACCTAGTTTGACTAAAAACATCATCTCTGTATCTAGTTTAACCCGATGTGGGTATACCTTTGTATTTCGGAACACTGGGTGTTTTGTATATAAAGATGATATTTTGATATGTACAACAGATGTTAATAATGGTCTTTATATTTTGAATATAAATGAATCTCAAACATATAACATAACAAACAAAATGCTCAAATTGAGTAAAATAGATGAGACTTATATGTGGCATTGTCGTATGGGACACATTAACAAGACTCGTATATCCATTCTTTCGAAGAATGGATACTTGGACGGATTTGATCTTGATTCACATGATGTCTGCGAATCTTGTTTGTTAGGCAAAATGCCTAAAACACCTTTTAGTGGTAAGGGTGTACGTGCCACCGAGCTGTTAGCCCTCGTTCATAGTGACGTATGCGGGCTCATGTCTAGCCAGGCTAGAGGTGGATATGAATACTTCATAACCTTTACGGATGATACATCACGTTATGGTTATGTGTATCTTATGAGACACAAGTCGGAAACTTTTGAGAAATTCAAAGAGTTTCGACACGAAGTAGAAAAACAAACGGGCAAAAATATTAAAACATTACGATCGGACAGTGGTGGAGAATACTTAAGCAATGAGTTTCTAGATTACTTAAAAGAACATGGTATTCTTTCACAGTGGACTCCTCCCGGAACACCTCAATTGAACGATGTGTCAGAACGGAGAAACCGAACTTTATTGGACATGGTAAGTTCAATGATGAGTCGCACATAGCTATCAATTTCCTTCTGGGGATAGGCATTGAACAATGAAATACTTATTTTGAATAAGGTTCCGTCAAAGTCTATTGGACAGACTCCATATGAAATATGGACAGGAAAGAAACCGGGTTTCTCATTCCTGAAAATTTGGGGATGCTGGGCATATGTTAAATGTTTGGATGGTACCAAACTAGAACCCAAATCGGATAAGTGTTTATTTGTAGGTTATCCTAAGGAAACCAAAAGATATTACTTCTATAACCCATAAGAGAACAAAATATTTGTTGCTCTACATGCAGTTTTCCTCGAAAAGAAATTCATAGATGCAATGATAAGTGGGAGGAAAGTAGAACTCGATGAAAATCAGAGTGATACTGTTCCTGGCACCGACCCCTTCATGGAACACAAATAGTTCATCAGGGATGAGACTATTCCATAATCTTCTAATACACAAGAACCGTGTAGGTCGGAGAGAGTCAGAAAACAACCTTAGAGGTATGGGTTTCTGATCTCACCTCATGTAAATATTAATCTTATTGAGGAAGATGAACCGGCAACGTATGAGGAAGCGATACAAGGTATCGACTCCACTTTATGGCAAGATGCCATGAAGTCTGAAATGGATTCCATGTATACCAACCAAGTTTGGACACTGGTTGATGCACCAGAAGGCATTAAGCCTATTGGTTGTAAATGGGTCTTCAAGAGGAAGACTGACATGGAAGGTAACATACAAACGTATAAAGCTAGGCTTGTAGCAAAAAAGTATCGTCAACGACATGGTGTCGATTACGACAAAACTCTTTCACATGTTGCCAGGATGAAATCCATTCGGATAATACTTGTTATTGCTGTATATTTCAATTATGAAATATGGCAGATGGATGTCAAAACCATTTTACTTAATGGGAACCTTTTGGAGAATGTTTATATGCAACAACCTGACAGTTTTGTCATGCCAAAACATGCAAACAAGGTTTGCAAGTTAAACTGATCCATTTATGGATTGAAGCAAACATCGCGTTCTTGGAACCAATATTTTGATGAGATCATAAAAGAATTTGGTTTCAATCAAAACGAAGATGATTCTTGTGTATATAAGAAGGTTAGTGGGAGCGCACTGACATTTATTATCCTATACGTTGATGATGTATTGCTTCTTGGCAATGACATTCCCATGCTATAATCGGTGAAAGCTTGGCTTTCATTAAAATTCTCCATGAAAGACTTGGGAGAAGCAGCCTTTATTATGGGAATAAGGATCTACCAGGATAGATCTAGAAAGCTGCTTGGACTCTCCCAGAGCTCTTACATTGAAAAAGTGTTGAAGAGATTCAACATGGATCAGTCCAAGATGGGGCTGCTTCCGGTGTCATACGGTGTCTCTCTATCTAAGGACATGTGTTCTAAAACTCAAGATGAGAGAGATACAATGAGTCGGATCCCGTATACTTCCACAGTCAGATCGATCATGTACGCCATGATATATACGTGACCTGATGTCTCATATGCTTTGAGCATGTTCAGTCGCTATCAGTCTGATCCAGGTATGGTCACTGGATTGCTGTAAAGAACATCCTTAAGTATCTTAGACGAACTAAGGATGCTTTCTTAGTCTATAGGGAATGAGAACTTGAGGTAACTGGGTATGCCGATGCAAGTTTCCAAACCAATAAAGACGATTGTAAGTCGTAATCAGGGTACATATTTTATTTGAACAATGGAGCAGTGAGATGGAAATCTTCCAAGCAAGAGACTATTGCCGATTCAACAACAGAAGCGGAATATATTGCTGCAGCTGAGGCAGCAAAAGAAGCAGTTTGGATCCATAAATTCCTAATTGGATTAGGAGTAGTTCCGTTAGCAGCTGAGCCCATACCTTTGTATTGTGACAATAACGGGGCTATAACATAAGTTATGGAACCACAGTCTCATCAAAGATCCAAGCCTGTACTTCGACGATTTCGTCTGATTCATGAGATCATACATCGTGGTGATGTGAAGATCGAGAAGATCACATCAGATGATAACATTACAGATCCGCTGACGAAAGCTATAACTCAGGAAAAATTTGAGCGACATGTACATAGTTCAGATGTTAGATACTTGAGTGATTGGCTATGAGCCAGTGGGAGATTGCTGGACAATTATGACCCATAGCATCACTATTTGTAAAGAATATGGTGTTTTTGTACAAATTAACTATGTGACAAAGGAAATTGCTATTTTATCATTTTGTAATTGGATTACTTGGATATATAAATGATAAAAGTCCATATGGTTAAACCAGATTAATAACATATGAGACAATATCAATCCACAAATGTTTAATCATTAAATATCCCTAGTCGTAGTATTATCGAGACTGGACACCGAAAATGCGGAATAGACTAGTATTACACTTGTGCGTGTTATAGAAGGTAAACGATATAGTTCTCATATATTTAAGTATTGGATACTTATGCAATTGTGATAAGAGGTTCTGTTAGCCATTGGATCGGGAACAGCTACGCTCTAGATAGACCCATCGGAGTCCCATTGGTATTATGACTATGTGTCTATTGGAATCCGAATCAGGGTAGGTGTATGTGATCTTTAACCTGAGACTTGCATCGCTATTACTTGCGATAATCAGTTTGCTTTGGTATTGGTCGTTCAAAGCTTTAACAGGTTCTGTGTACGCCTATATTGGGTTTACTGAGAATCGTAGTGTAATGGATGTGATGTCAAGATGAGAGTATCACTTCAGACATATGGATATGATGGTCACACAGGATACGGTACGAGTACTCTTAAATACTGTAGCTATCGGGATATTATGACTAGGTGAAGATTATCCGATTACAGAGACGGGTTACGCGGGATCCGATTTATTCTTTGTACGAGCCAGACACAGAGCCAGCCCTAGGCCTAGCATGTGACATCCGATACTAGATCGTATTACGTAATACTTTGTATATTACGCCTGATACAAATTATATATTCCTCGTTGAATATTTTCGGAGAATTGGGTAGACACGGTACTTTGCTAGAAGCCAACCATGTCTTGTAAATCGGTGAGAATGTGGTACGAGGTACGCACGTGTTCGGATAGTCCGATGACCGTATTTACTGCCAACATATCCAGGAATCTCTTGGGTCGCTTCCCAAAGATTCACCAATGACATTTGACTCGAACAAAATTAATATAGGATTAATTATGAGAGAGAAAATTAATCTGGGATTAATTGCGGCAAGAATTTATCTGGGATTAAATTTGTCTAGAAGAGAGAACGCGATTAATTTGGAATTAATCGATAAAATAAATTTAATAATTAAATTAAAATTTTCTATTTAATTTATTTATTTGGGCTAAAATAATATATTGGATATATTAATTGAAATTGGATTTCAATACAGAATTAAAAATTGGATTTTAATTCAAGTGAACGAATTAATTTGGAATTAATTCGTAAGTGACTATCATAATAATTTTACGAGGCATAATTATTTAATTAATTTGGATTTAATTATTTAGCGATGGAAAATTTGTTTAATTGGATTAAAGGAACCCGGGCCCAAAGCTAAGTTGTGTGTTGTGTAAGCCAACTTAAATTTTGAATTTAAAGTGGTGGGACCCACTTTACTTACATCAAATTTTGACATTTGATGTGAGTAGTTGGCTACAATAAATGTTGGCTTTATAACACACACCAACCAATTGTTTTGTAAAGAAGTTTGGAACTTGAACTATTCATCTTCTCTCTTTCTCTCAAAACCGTGAACTTGCTTTTCTCATGTGAAAAATTTTGCTTCAATTTTTCTTCAAAGCTAGCACTTTGGGAGTCTATTAAGGTGATATGGAAACTCACCCAAGGGTTTGGAACTCATCTCAAATCTTAGAGCTTCATCATCCAAAGAAATTTTTGAAATTTCTCAATCGATCAATGTGAGTATTTCCGCTATTTTCACTTGATTATTCACACTCAAATCATTGCTCAGAGATCTTATGGCATGTGTAGGACACTAACAGTAAGTTCTGGTGTTTTCTTTATCAACTCCTTCTATACCTGACCGGTGCTTACAAACACGCGTATAACGCAAGCGCACGTATCGTTCAAGTAGTATAAAAAGTATCGATCCCATGAGGACTTAATACATAATCTATTAATTTCATGAGGTCAAATGATCACTAGTATCTAACAAGTTGATTGATTGATTTGAAATGGTGATGATTTTAAAGTTAAAAACAAGTGAATAAAATTGCACGAAAGTAGGTTTAAGAAAATTCAATATTATGAAATTATTTAGGGTTGTGAATCTTTCTAATATCTTTTAAAAGATGAAGTGGTTATTTCATATTTGTGTAATAAATCGGTTTACTAACCTGGTACACTAAGTTATGCGAAAGCCTCTGTTGATGGTCAGACGTAAATACCCAGTATAACCCAATTGAACCATATGTCTATGTCAACCAAATTATATGGATTCATTAAGTTTAAGTTCCAATTATGGATACCCCCGCCGGACAGGTATATGTCTATCCTGTAAGGAAATCTATTAAAGGGTTATCTATCCTCAAGGAAGATCGTGGGCTATTAAGTCTAAGGCTGAAACCTAAAATTCCTTTGTCAATTTTATTTTAGATTTACCAGATCAATCTTATTAGTGGCCAATTAAAAAGACGCATTAAGCTTAAGACATAATAAGTAAACCTTTAAATTACCCAACTATAAAATAACCCCTTACAAACTGGTGATATTAAAATTCATCACAACCCCAGATAACTGGATTAGTTACGAACATATTTACGGGTAGTAAAAAACTTAAATAAAATAAAAGACATAAAGTAAAATACTGAAAATTAAATGCTGAAAAGTAAATGCTGAAAGTAAATTGCTGAAAAGTAAATTGCTGAAAAGTAAATGCTGAAAGTAAATTGCTGAAAAGTAAATAAAGTAAAAGTATAATAAAAGAAAATTCTGAGGCAAAATGATCCACTTTTATTACTTCTATTTTAGATATCTCCCTTAATATAATATATTAACTTTGCATGATAATTACCATTCAGCCATATAGGCGGTATCCAGATTAAGTCATATTAATAATTAATTACCAACCGACCAATCAAGCGGTATCCAGTTTAGTCAGGTTAAAACCAATTTAAATAATTACCAACCGACCAATATTGCGGTATCCTCGTTAAGTCAGGTTTTAACTAGTTTATATATTATAATTAAGGGAGATTAATCTAAATGTTAGTAAAAAAGTTTTACCTTTTACCCCAGCAAATGGGAGTTACCTCCTCATTACTGAAAAGTAAAAACTGAAAATTAAAGAAAGAAAAGTACTGTGCGTAAAAGTAAATTGCGGAAAGTAAAAACTGAAAAGTAAAGAAAAGAAAGTGAGAAAGCAGAAATTAATTACTGAAAGCTGTAAATAAACAAACAAGATACAATCTTCTTAGTATTCTTAATGAATTTCTTAGAAGAAAGTATGAATTTACAAATGAAATGGCTTGGTATTTATAGGCAAAATTTTACCTCCATCAAATCATCCCCCAAATCCATTATTAATTGCTCCACCAAATCCATTATTAATTGCTCCACTAATTGCTTATCATGTTTGGTGGTGATTTGATAATTTTTATTATTTATTTATTTATTAATTTATTTTTTTCTTTGAAAATGATTGAAAATGACTTTAATAATTACACATAACACACTTCTGGATGGTTCATCAATTTCGGGCATGAAATTTTCAGAATTCGAAATTATTTTGTTTGTAAAAGTTGTAGATCTTTGAGTCTTCCTTAATCTAGAACTTGAATGAGCTCAATCGGATATCGGAGTAAAAAGTTATGCCTAAAATACGACAGATGCCAAAATTGGAAATTCCAAAACTACACTTCATTAAAACGCCCTTTCAAGTTTCCAATCTCCAAAATTAATATGTCAAGTCCAATTTTTGCCATTATTTGACCCACATTTCGTCCTAAATGATTTCATTGTATCCCAATATTATTTTATCTGCAAAATAAACTAAAACATATCAAAACGTTCATCAAACCCGAGAAACTAAACAAAATATTAAGTAAAAGGGGCGGTAAATATTGATATATTTTCCGCTCATCACACCCCCAAACCTAACATTTTGCTAGTACTCGAGCAAAACAACAAAATAAAATACAAGAAACAATTAAAATTAAACTAAGTCACTTTCGTAGGGATCACGGTTGCATTTAGCATATGCAACAAGCCTTTAAACCCATAGGTGTCCCTAGTGGACGAGTTATAGTCTCGTGAGGGTTTACAGCAACGATACCCACAAATGTTTTACAAAAGTAAAAAGATAACAAAACTAATGCACACAAAAGCAAAAAGACAAGAGAAAATAGAATAAAGAAGTTAGTGACTAATCAGGTGAAACTTCTACTCCAAGTTACTAGTTGTTTTCTTTCTTTCTAAATTATTGAATAAGTAAATTCTCCTATTATATTTACCATTCTCTATATGAACAGTCGACAAAATATTAATCAACTCATTTTTGACCACAACAGTCACAAGTGCAGTTGATAAGAGAGTAATATTTTTGTCCTAAAGTTTTATCAGAATTCACGCCTTTTTGCAGCAATGGAATAATTTTTCTGATTTTTTCTTTGATTTTTGATTTTTTTTTTTTTATTTATATACAATATCTTCCATCTATGTAGCGAGTGTTGGGTCGGTGGCTCCCAAACCAGTTGGCTTTAAGGTACCAGGTGTTAAGACACCCCTACGGACTTAATTACTCAGACTGCAGATATATATATTTTTTGCAACATCTTTGATTCATGTAGCGAGCTTTGGGCCAGTGACTCCCAAACCAGTTGGCTTTAGGGCACTAGGTGTTAAAACACCCTTACAGACTTAATAACTCGGATTTCATACGCTTTTTTTTTACTCTATCACTTTTTGAGATGGTTCCTCCAATTAAACTAGAGCACTGGATATTACAAACTTTTCAATTATAGCTCAAGTGCGTATATTACTATGCATGTTGATAATACCTGCCAACTGAGCATATGAAGATCCATTTTAGTCATTTTTATGGAGAATTCACAAATTAAATAATTCAAAATGAAATAAACAAAAATTAACTTGTTTCGAAAATAGGTTTGAAATACGTCTCAGGAGTGGAAACTCTTTACTCAGCTATCTCTTACCAATTTCACCTTTTTAGTCAAAATAAAAACACAAAAACGTAAAATATTTTTGTAATTTTTGAAAAAATTTCAATTTTTTGTATTTTTCGAAAAATTTTGGACTAAAAATAAAAACAACACACAACTAAAAATAAGATACTGATCAACTAATTCCCTCCCCAAAACCTAAATGAGACATTGTCCCCAATGTCTTAAACAGTAGAAGAAGAGTTTAGAAGATAGTACCTGGTTAACTGAAATTCTACACGAAAAGTTAAAGGTTAAGATCTAGATTAATCCGACGCCTCTTACCACGATCGTCCTCAGACAATTTATCTTTGAAATGATAGGGTCAATTTGTGGTTCATAGGCTAAGATTTGGTCAATTAGATCCGGAGCAGTTCTAGCAGTGAAGAGGAGTTATTTTAAAGGTTTTGACACGAACCCATTTCTCCGAGCATCATCAAGAAACACACAAAGAAAATCATAAAATCCTTCAACGTTGTACAGTCCAAGCGGTTTCTGGTGTATGTTCAGGTTCGCCCAAGATAACACTGTAAAAATTTCCTCCAATGTACCCAAGCCACCAGGCAAAGCAATAAAATCATCAGCACGGTTAATCATTTCTACCAGTCGTTCAGACATACCTGGCACAATTAGCTCTTCTCTGTTTGATGGTCTAATAAGATTTGCCTCCGCTAAGGGTTTTGGGATGATTCCCAAAACGTGACTGCCTCCCTCCTGTACAGCTTTTGAAACGATCCCCAGAAGTCCAAGATTGCCTCCGCTATATACTAAGTGCATATTCCTTCCAGCTAAGACTCGACCCAATTCCTGTGCTGCCTCTACGTATTGTGGCTTAACACCAACACTAGTACCGTAAAACACACAGATGTTTTCAACTCGTCTTCTTGAAGTGGCTTCCATGTTTTACTATGGAAGTCTTCAAAAGTGAAATGATGAGTTGAATTTATAATACCCGAAAAGGGTGAGTAAAATAATAGCACTAGTACCTGCCAAATGACAATTATTAGTTAACAGTAAAATAAATCGTGATAGTCAAAAAGGTCTGAATCCTATCGGAGAAAGTAAAAGAAAATAACAAAACAAATCACAATTATTAGGAAAAGACAAAGAGATATAATATGTACAAGAAAAGTAGCGGCTTGATTGACGTCTATGCGTCAGGGACAAGCTTCCCATCCAATTTTCTTATAAATTGGCAAACAGGGTCTTTTTGAGTCAGATTCCCAAGACTTAACTGTTGTCTTTCTTTTTGGAATTGTGTATGCAATTTGTGAATGGCTATATGAACATATCCACTGGGATGCATATCAAGAGTCGAAGATATATTATCTACAGACTCCTTACTCAAGCCATCCTTAATGAATTTAATTTTATCTTCACGATTATCAGACACCATTCCTAAAGAACGACAACGAGTATTGCAATTCCAGCATGCACATTTGTAACAAACACCCATTTGCTTAGCTCTACATTTCTTTGCATATGTGCTTCTTCCAAAACCAGGCAGATGTGAAATAAAAGAGTCAGAAGACTCACCTGCCAATCGGACCCGTCATTCAATTACCCAACGAATATCATTAGGAACACCATGGATCTTTAGTAATCTCATCCGTTCCAAGCGAGCTTTGTAGACTTTCATCAGAGAGTTTTGAGGGAGAGAAGGAAATTGCTTGTGAAGATTTGCGAGAAATTCTTCCATCTTGAAATGTCTTAATATGCAAAAACTAAACACACCAAATTAAATCACACCAAATCACAATATATACACAAATTGCATGTGTTACCTCCCTGCTAGTGCTAAGTTTAACGTCATCAGCTAGACGTGACTTCTCGAATGTTAGGCTGGATATAAAAGTGTGACACTTTCTTTTTGTCGCTCAAATGATTCTCCCCAGTAGTGCTTAACACGCTTGTTTTTAACCTTGAATGTTTTGTCGGAGTCGGGATCATATATCTCAACGGATCTGTCTGGTAAAACCTTGGTGATCACAAATGGACCTGACCACCGTGATTTTGGCTTCCATTGGAAGAATTTCACCCTTGATTTGTTTAACAGTACCTTCTGCCCTGGTTCAAGTTGTATACGCGCTAACTTCTCATCATGTCTTTTCTTGGCCTTTTCTTTGTACAATTTGGCGTCCTCAAAAGGCTGATTGTGAAATTCCTCCAATTCGTTGAGCTGGTGGAACTTTTTCTCTTTTGTTGCTTGTAGTACAAAAATTGGCTTTTTCAGTGTAAAAGACACTTTATCTTCAGGCTCCACATGCAATTGACATGTTTTAACTTTGTCAGTAGAACTTTGCTTTGCATTGGAGTTTTGAATGGTATTGTGTATTACATCAAGTCTGAAACATTCCTCATTCTTTTCATCTTCTGGGAAATTCATGACATTAAAAACATTGAATGTTACTTCTTGGTCCTGTACCCTCATGGTTAATTCTCCTTTTTGTACATCAACAATGGTTCGACCTGTAGCCAAGAACGGTCTCCCATGGATGATTGGCACGTTTGCGTCTTCCTCCATATCAAGGATAATAAAATCTGCTGGGAAAATGAATTTGTTAACTTTGACCAGCACATCTTCAACTACGCCTCTTGGAAATACGAGCATTCTATCAGCAAGTTGTAGAGAGACTGAAGTGGGCATTGTTTCTCCAATATGCAGTTTCCTGAAAATAGAAAAAAGGCATCAAGTTAACACTTGCACCTAAATCACATAAAGCCTTACCAAAGTTATGTTCTCTTATGATGTATGGAATGGTGAAACTGCCATGATCTTTCAACTTCCGGGGAAGTTTCCTCTGAATGATGGCACTGCATTCTTCCGTCAATGCTATTGTCTCGTAGTCTCCCAATCTCCATTTTCATGAAAGAATGTCTTTCATGAATTTGACATAGCTGGGCATTTGTTCCAACGCTTCTGTAAATGGAATGTTGATGTGCAGCTTTTTGAACACCTCCAGGAAACGAGCAAACTGCTTGTCCAGTTTGTTTTTCTGAAGACGTTGAGGAAAATATGGAGGTGGAGTGATCTGTTCTTTTCCATTTGCTTCTTTTTCCTCCATCTGTTGTTTTGTTTCTTTTGGAATATCTTCAATTGTTGACTTGATTCCAACATCTTTGTTGATTTTAGTACTGCTTTTTAACATGATGGCATGACATTGTTCCTTTACCATGTTCATTGGATTTGGCTCTGTGTTGCTAGGAAGGATACCTGGCTGTCTGTAACTCTGAGCATTGACCAGTTGTCCCATTTGATTCTCCAGTGCTTTGATAGAGGCAGAATGGCTTTGGTTCAATACTACTTGATTTTGAACCATAGCTGCTAAAACATCGTATTTTGCTTCTTGCTTCTTCAACTGGGCCAACACTTCTATTATTCATGGTTCTTTTTCATGCTCATGGCCTTTATTCTGTTGCTGAAATCCAGGTGGTGGATAATTCTGTTGTTGGAATCCCGGTGGTGGATTGTTCTTTTGAACGAAATCATATTATTTTATGATCTCATCAAAATGTTGGTTCTAAGAACGCGATGCTTGCTTCAATCCATAAATGGATCGATACCTTGTATCGCTTCCTCATACGTATTCGGTTCGTCTTCCTCAATAAGATTGATATCCAAATGAGGTGAGATCAGAAACCCATACCTCTCAGGTTGTTTTCTGACTCTCTCCGACCTACGCGGTTCTTGTGTATTCGAAGATTGTGGTACAGTTTCATCCCTGATGAACTGTTCATGTTTCGATAAGGATTTTGTGCCAGGAACAGTATCACTCTGATTTTCATCGAGTTCTACTTTCCTCCCACTTACCAATGTATTTAGGAATTCCTTCTCAAGGAAAACCGCATGTAGAGCAACAAATACTTTGTTCTCTTGTGGGTGATAGAAGTAATATCCTTTGGTTTCCCTAGGATATCCTACAAATAGGCATTTATCCGATTTGGGTTCTAGATTGGTACCTTCCAAACGTTTGACGTATGCCCAGCAACCCTAAATCTTCAGGAATGAGAAACCCGATTTCTTTCCAGTCCATATTTCATATGGTGTCTATTGAACAGACTTTGACGGAACCTTATTCAAAATAAGTATTGCACTGTTCAATGCATATCCCCAGAAGGAAATAGGTAGCTCTGTGCGACTCATCATAGACCTTACCATGTCTAACAAAGTTCGGTTTCTCCGTTCGGACACACCGTTTAATTACGATGTTCTGGGAGGAGTCCACTGTGAAAGAATACCATATTCTTTCAAGTAATCAAGAAACTCATTGCTTAAGTATTCGCCACCACGGTCCGACCGTAATGTGTTAATACTTTTGCTGGTCTGTTTTTCTACTTCATGTCGAAACTCTTTGAATTTCTCAAAGGTTTCCGACTTGTGTCTCATAAGATACACATAACCATAACGTGATGCATCATCTGTAAAGGTTACAAAGTATTCATATCCACCTCTAGACTGGCTAGACATGGGCCCACATACTTCACTATGAACGAGGGCTAACAGTTCGGTGGCACGTGCACTTTTACAGCTAAAAGGTGATTTAGACATTTTGCCTAATAAACAAGATTCGCAGACGTCATATGAATTTGGATAAAATCCGTCCAAGTACCCACTATTCGAAAGTGTGGATATGCGAGTCTTGTTAATGTGTCCCAGACGACAATGCCATATATAAGTTTCATCTTTGTTACTTAGTTTAAGATTTTTGTTTGTTACATTATATGTTTGATATTGATTTATATTCAAAATATAAAGACCATTATTTACATCCGCATTGCAAATCTCCATATCATTTTTATACATAAAACACCCAGTGTTTCTAAATACAAAAGTATACCCACATTGGGCTAACATAGATACAGAAATAATATTCCTAGTCAAACTAGGTACATAATAACATTTTGAAAGTTTAAGTACATGCCCCGAGGGCAGTTCCAAAACAAAAGTGCCAACTGCCAAAACGGTGACACGTGTCTCATTTCCAACGCGGAGGTCAATCTCTCATGAGGCCAGTCTCCTGCTAATCTGTAGATCCTGCACATCAGTACATAAATAAGTACCACAACCAGAATCAAAAATCCAATTTTTAAAACTAGTAGTAGACATGTTTATTTCTATAACAAACATACCTGAAGCCGGTGCCTTGCCCGCTTTGATTTCCTTCATGTATGCCTTGTACTCGCGGCAGTCACGCTTCCAGTGACCCCGCTTGACGCACTGTAGACATACATCTTGGGATTTGTCCTTACCCTTCCCAGAAGGTTTTCACGATTTGGCCTTGCCTTTCTTATTCTTCTTCTTCTTTACACCTCCAGTCGCCTTGGGCCAAGCCCTCAGAGTTTGAGATGTTGAAGCGAAGTGCGCCCCACGCTTCTTGCCCTTTAGGAGCTTTTTTTCTGCTTCGCGCACTGTGGACATCAACTCTCCAAGAGTTTGGTCTTGGTTAATCATATTGTAGTTAATGATGAACCCACTCCAAGTGTTAGGGAGAGACTGTAAGATCAAATCTATTGAAGTCTCAGCCCCGAAGACAATGCCCATCTGTCCCAGCTGCTCATTATCAGCAATCATCTGTGACGCATGGTGCTCAACAGATGTACCATCTGACATGCGAGCACAAAAGAGCTTCTTCTGTAACTCATATCTCTGCGATCTAAGATTAGATCGATGAAGATCATGCAACTTCGCCATCATATTATAGGGATCTAATCCCTTGTTCTGATGACGGAATTGTTGAGTCATAGCAGCAAGCATTATAGATTGAGCAGTGAAGTTGTCATCACTATTACTCTTCCAAAGCTCTAGCTCAACTATCTGATCAGATCTAGGCTTAGGCCCAAGAGGTCTCACTATAGTGTAGAGCAACTTCTCGGATCCCAGGACAATCCTGAGATTCATGTCCCAATCTTGAAAGTTTGTGCCATTAAAGACATTGTCGCCCATGATAATATCTCTAATGTTTAACTTTCTTGTCATCTTAATTGCAATAGTCAAACTATTCAATTACGATGTATGTATGGGTACAGTATAACTGTTACAAGAAAAATAATAAAATATCAGTCCAACTAATAAATATAATTGACGAAATATTTTGAAAGCGCATAAGCCAAGTATTTGAACGAAATTGCAAATTCAATACTGGCCTCCCACTATTTTTTGGCAAGCCTCTAACCCTCTGTTGAGTACTCGGGAAACCTAGTTTCTTAGTGGGCTAGGATCCCGTTAAATAACACACAACCTTGACTTTGGCCAACAAGCTGTATGATATTTAACTAGGTAGATCTCTAAGATCAATTGGATCTCATCCAATTCCTAGATCCGATAGGTGGACCCCCAAGTCCGAAACATATATACAATATATATGCCAATATATCCAATATATTTTCCTAACTTTTTTCCTCTGAATCAACTAAGCCTTGGCTTTGGCACAACAAGCTTAATGATTCCAGTTAAACGGAACCCATTGACTTTGGAAAGCTTCGTAATCGATGTCGATGGACAATAAGTGATCTTGACTTTGGCCAACAAATCACAACTTGGACAAGACATACGATATGGAACAAAGCCTTCATGATTCAAACACATCCGCGATGGACAAAGGTCTTGAATTTGGCCAACAAACCAGTGCCAATCTTGGATCTTGAGAATGAATCATTCAATGGAAGGAAAATGCTTAATATTTATTGAGGGTTTTTCGCGTAAATTGGCAACCAATTTATTATCTTTGATTAGGTCTCATCATTCACCCTTAAGCATGCATTCTAAAAGCATAATAAGGCGCGGTAAATAAATTAATAATGATATGCGGATGGATATCTCACAGATTGTTCCTAGAACAAATCACTCATTTTCCTCTCCCCGGCTAGCACTATTCTAAATTCTACCCAATTACATAATACAATTAAAGAAACCTCATTAACATTGAGGGGAATTAGGTGAGAAGAGAATTACAAAGAATAGAGAGATAAGGCTGGACACGCAGGTTCAATTTAATAAATTCTAAATTTACAACAATTTCCAAAATTGTCCTTTCCCTTCTAATATCCATCTGATAGACATTATTCATACAACACATCCATGTATTCACACAAAGCATGGTATTCAATCAATCTAATCCAATTAATTAATCTTTGAATAAAGTGATCATCCAATGTTCAAACAACGATTTGATTTCCGCGAGTCTAACTCGTTTTAGAATAAGTACTCAAACTACGAATTCTTGAATTATATCGAACTACAATTTAAATCTAATTTAATTTGTATTCAATACTAATTCTATATTTAATTCCAAAATAAATATTTACATTTTTTAATGCGCCTTTACGACTTAGATTCTAAATCTAATCTTGATGGGTCTCAAAGCCCAATTAACATCCAATGTCCATTTAATTAAAGTCCACTGGGCTTTCAATTAATTTCTTAAGGCATGGGCTTTGGTCAATATGGGTCAAACCCAAATACCAAGGCTCAATTAAGGAATCACCCTATTTGCCAAGAAATCAATTTTTGCCCATTAGGCCCAATTAAATGTTTAAAGGCCCATATATTATAGTTGGACTTTATGGAATGGTTTAGGCCCAATTTGGATCCAATCCAATTGTCCTAAACCAACTTGGCCCAACCAAGCCCATTAGGCCCAAATACAACATTTTTAGCCCAATTCCAAATTAAGCCCAATTAATTAAATTCTAATATTCCAAATTTCTTAATTTAACTAATTAAAGTGTATTGCACTAATTAATTATCTAATTAACATTTCCAAAATACTAATTTAATCATGCATTAATTTTTCAACACATGTCCAACAATATTGAAACCAAAATCAACTTATTTCATGCTTCTTATGGTCACGGCATTATGATGATTTTATATCCGATTTTGATTTTAATCCAATTAAATCATAAATCAATATATATCATGTCTTTAAACTCATCCAATGATTTAAAAAAAAAAATCACCATGACCTAGGGTTATATATGCATTCGGCCAAGCCACTAAAGTTGGGGAAAATTAATCCAATTAATTTTTCTTAAAATTGATCATGCATAACTCTAAGTTATCAACATACAAGTATACTCAAACAAACAATTTGATTAAAACATGCTCAAATCAAAAATATCCAAATTTTAGTATATAAACCCTAATAAAATTTCATGCTCAAATAGGCTCCATGATACCATTGTTGGGTTTCTAAGGTCATCCCAAGATCATATAAAGCATGAAACATGTGAATACTAAAAGTAAGAATGGCGGAAACATACTTACAATGAACGGATGGATGGTTATGTTGATAACAAAATTTTTGCTTTGAGATGCTCCAAGCTTCCTTTGAATGTTGATGTCCAAGCTCCAAGCTTTGATCCTTTGATTCCAAGCTCAATGGGGAGAAGTTTCCCTATCACCTAGATATGATTCCTTGTGAGTGCTAGCTCTTGAAAATTTGCAACAAATTTTCTTCTCCTCCTTGGTGTATTCGGCCAAGCCAAATTTTAGATAGAAAAATGGAGTTGAGCGTGAGATAGTGAGAGAAGAGAGATGAGTTATGTTAACTTGTTTTTTATTTCAAAAAACAAAAACATGATATACCAAATATTTGGTATTAAGTCAATCATTTTTACCTTGTGTGTTTTACAAGTTACCATCAAGTCACTACTTACTTCCATCACCAAAAAGTGATGAGAAAGACAAGTAATGTAACATGTGATGTGACAAGTGGGCCCCACTTGAATTCAAAATCCGAGTGGGCCCACAAACACTCTCGGGATCGGGTTCGGGTTCGTTAATTCCGAATTAACGAATTTTCCGTTGCGACGTAATTAAATCAAATTTAATTAAATAATTGTGCCTAGCAAAATTACTATTCATGTCACTCGCGAATTAATTCTAAATTAATTCGTTTGCCCGAATTAGAATCTAGTTTTAATTCCGTTATGAAATCTAATTTCATTTAATATATCAAATATATTATTTTATCGATTAATTCCAAATTAATCGTTCTCTCTCTTCAAATAGTATTTTATCCCAGATAAAATCTCTCTGTAATTAATCACAGATTAATTATGTTCGAATCATACATCATCGGTGAATCTTCGGGAAGCGACCCATGAGATCCCTGGATATATTGGCAGTAAATCCGGTCGTCGGACATTCCTTACATGTGCATACCTCGTACCACATTTTTACCGATTTAGGAGACATGATTGGCTTCTAGTAAAGCACCATGCGTACCCAATTCTCCAGAAATATTCTTAAAGGAATATATAATCTATTTCAGACGTAGTATACGTAAGATTGCGTATTGCGATCCAGTATATGATGTCACATGCAAGGCCTGGGGCTGGAATAATGTATGCCTCGTACGAAGCATATATCTGATCACAAGCAACTAGTCTCTTTAATCGGATAATCATGACCTTGTCATTTTATCCCGATGGTTGAAACCCATTAGAGTACCAGTTATGTATCCCTGCGTGATCATCATCTCCATATGACTGAAGTGATACTTCCGTCTTGACATCACACCAAATACACTACGATTCTCAATAAACCCAGAAGAGGCGTACACAGAACCTGTTAAAGTCCTGGACGACCAAAACCAAAGCGTATTGAAAGTCGCAAGTACTAGCGATGCAAGTCTCAAGTTAAGACCAAATACACCTACCCTGATGCGGATTCCCATCGACATATAGTCATACTACAAATGGGATTCCGATGGGTCTATCCAGAGGGAAACTGTTTCTGTACCATCGGTAAACACAACCTCCTATCACACTTGCATAAGTATCCAATACTTAAATATATGAGAACTATGATGTTACGCTTCCATAACACGCACAAGTGCAATACTAGTCTATTCCGCATTATCGATGTCCAGTCTCGATAATACTACGACTAAGGATATTTAATGATTAAACCTTTATGGATTGATATTGTCTCATATCTAATAATCTGGAACTAATCCTAAGGACTTTTATCATTTATATATTTAAGTAATCAAATTACAAAATGATAAAATGCAATTTCCATTGTCACATAGTTAATTTGTACAAAAACTACAATGTCTTTTACAAATAGTGACGCTATGGGTCATAATTGTCCAACACGACTTTGCTTTCGAAATTCTTTTTTTATTATGCAATGACTCTTCACATGCTCTCAAAAGATATCTTCTTGAAATATCATCTCTTTCCAAAGTGTTAGCATTGTCTAAATTCAAAATTCAGTTCTAACAATGGTTTCACATTTCGAACGTTTCTCCATGTGTGTATATGATTCGGATTGTTTTATGCTGGTGCTAAGTGTAGATTAGGACAAACACTTTAGTTTATTTTATCATTTCCTTCGTCTAAATAAGCTAACACCTAATTAAGGATCTACAAGATTACATGATTTCTTAAAATTTTATTTAATGTAGAGTTTATCTTCATCCCTAACTTCCTTAAGTCGTCAAATTGCCTTTTGATGCAAAGACTTCACATTTGTGATGCGAGCCTCTAGTTACTCAACAATTTCACCAACTCAAGTTGCTTTACATACTCAACATTTAAGTTCTTGTCTGACATAAAAATACTCACGGGGTTCACGATACTCTTGGTTACTAAATATTTCAAATAGCGGAGTAGATTTTTATGGATTCAGCCTTTTCCATTTTTTTCCTTTCCTTCTTTTCCCTTTTGTTTGCGTCATCTCCTTAACTTAGTGTCATCTTAGACTTATCTTTTAGAAGAGAATCAAATAAATGCCAAGTGTTTTAACCATCTCTACCCGTTGTGTCAATATAAATTCTTTCTAAGTGTGCTTTGCAATTCCAAGTGCAAGTCTTATTGTACAATTTTTAGATAAAATTTAGCCAGTGATTCCAAAGTTTAAAATATTACTTTAAGTTACATATGCTCATTTTTCGAGAGACATGATATTCTTTAGAAACTAAATTTATTATCATCGAACATTTTTAAAAAAAGTCATTACATGATGAAAAGAAAAACAAGATGCAAATGCAATCCTTTGACGATTTGGAACCTGATCACTGCATGGTCGATGCTTTTTCAGGATCGAGTATTCTGCCAGTGTCTATGAGATTTTGGATTTCATGCCCGAGATAAGCACATCTTTCTGTCTCAAGCCCTAAGAACTAGTGGAATGCGTAGTACAATGCGGGATCAAGTTTACTTAGCATGGGGTTTGGCACATGCTTTGGATCCAGTGGTTTCAATAGGCATTGTCTCTTAAGCTTATCCAAAATCTTGGACATAGGTTTTCCCAGGTTGGAGAAATGTCATTTCTAGATGGTGTTTATTTCTGATGTTCCATATCATGAGCCTCTTATATTACTCTTCTTGTATTGCCCTTGGCCGAAGAGCTTATTATACTTTACTTACACTTCTTCTATGTCCATTAGTATTTGCTTCAACTTCTTGAAGTCAGACATCATCAAGGTCATTCGCCTTAATTTATTGTAGATATAGGGCTTGGTGCCCTTGATGATCATTTTGATATGATCTTTCTCGATGGTATTGTCTGCATCTTCGGAAGTTGGCTTCTCCAACGATTTATATAGTCTTTGAAATTCTCTTTCGGCTCTTGCTTGGCATACTCCAAGTCTTGGAGTGATATGTCTAGCTCCATGTATGTCACATATTGATTGAGGAAGGCCTCAGCCAGTGTCTTCCAGTCATCCTTTATTGACTTTTCAACGTCGTGGTACCATACCACTATTACTCTTTTGAGAGATATCCCAAACATCTTCAAGACCTAACGCTGGGACATGCCAGTAACACTCATCATAGACACGTACAGACAGAGGTGTACTTTAGGGTCTCAATTCCATTGAATTTGGCCATGTCCGACATCTTGAACTCGACAGATAGTTGCTCGTCAAAATCCATTATATCATAGTCAAGAAAGTCTTCATGTTTACCCTTCATCTTTTGGTCAACCAACTCCATTTCCTCTTTCAATCTTTGGAGTTCGGCCTCAGCTCGGGAATTGGCCATTTTGTCTACATCATATTCTGCCAAGTCTTCATCATCATCTAGTCTTGATTGTAAGCTCTCCGTGTCTTATTTCACTGTTTCGGACCTTCCGCCTGAGGTGCCATCATGTTGGCCATAGTATTTGCCAAAGTTTAAGTTTCCTCCAATCTATCTACACATGATTCTTTGCTATTGGCTAAATGTCAAAATGTTCATGAAATACAAAGTTCTGGCTAAAAGAGAAAATTTAGGCTAAGCATGCATAATCCTCTTCTTTACCTCTTTAATTCAGACCCCAAATCAGTCGGGGTTTCATGTCTATTCGGTGTATTGGAAGACTTTGGGGCAGTGATAGTCCAAATACACCGTTGAGCCCACTTTTCACGAAAATGATCCAGGAAGTGACAAGACACAATGCCACCCCAGCCGGACATAGATCAGGTTGTGGCTGACAATGCAGATTGACAATCACTGGAATCATAGAGGGGATTTGATTTCACTTTCCATTTTCAAACTCAGCTCCGGTACTATAAATAATAGCCCAAATTTTTCAAAAATAGAGCTTATTGTGTGGTCTGAGGTCTGAAATTTTGGTCTAAAATCTTAAGTCTTAGAGAGAGCAAGAGTAAAAAATAGTGACAAAAATACCACGAATTCCTTGGAGTTTTTACCCATCCGACAAGTAATTTGGCAATCATCCAACTTTCAAAGGTATTTTTCAAGCCAGCTACACCTAAGGTATGATCTGAGGGCTCCCTAATTTTATTTCTACTGTATTCTGCATTTTTATATTTCAGATTTGACACAGTATCTATGGTGGACTTGATATATGTCTGATCAGACATGCACAATCTTTCATAAATGTCTAGCCAAATCTGGAAAACATTTGACCTGACTTTTCGGAAGTCATGTCGGGATAATTGACCTCGAAAAATACCTTGTAGTATTCATTGTAAGTGTTCCTAGAACATGCCAAGATCGTCTAAGAGTGATTTGTGTGTGAATAAAATCAAAAGAGTTACGGAAAATACTCACATTGATCGGATGAGTTCAAAACTTTTTATGCATTTCGATGGAAGCTCCAAGTTATTCTTGAGTGTTTCCAACACTTGGGTGAGTTTCCCTATCACCTTGATTCACTCCTTTAAGAGCTAGCTTGAAACAAATTGAAAGAAAAAATTGCTCTCCAAGAGAAGCAATGTATTCGGCAATTGAGAGAGAAGGGGAATAGTGTCCATTTTTTATTTCTAAAATCATATCTCGAAGTTGACTTCAAAGTTGGTATATGTCTTTTAAAAAATTAAAGACAAAGTGTGTTGGAATAATCTAGAGTGTAGAGAAAGCAATCCAAGATTTAATTCTCAACCACTTACCAAATTCCATGAAGTGTCAAACACTTTGATGTAAGTTGGTGGGTCCCACTTGAAATTCCAAATTTAAGTCGGACAATCCAACATGCAACTTCACTCGGGCCTGGGTTCGCTTAATTCCAAATTAAGCGAATTACCGTTACGACTTAATTAAATCCAATTTAATTAAATAATAATGCTTCACAATATTATTATGTAAGTCGCTTATGAATTAATTCTAAATTAATTCGTTCGCTTGAATTAAAATCTAATTTTAATTCCGCTTTGAAATCCAATTTCATTTAATATACCTAATATATTATTTTAGCCCAATTAAATAAATTAAATAGTAAAATCTAATTTCACTATTAGATTTACTTTACCGATTAATTCTAAATTAATCGCGTTCTCTCTTCTCGACGAATTTAATCCCAGATAAATTATTGACACAATAAATCCCAGATTAATTCTTTCTTTAATAATTAATTCCTATATCAATTATTACCATAATTAATCCCATATTAATTTTCTCTCTCATAATTAATCCCAGATTAATTTTCTGTAATAGTCAAATCTCAACGGTGAATCTTCGAGAAGCGACCCAAGAGATCCATGGATATGTTGGCAGTAAATACGGTCATCGGACTATCTGAATACGTGCATACCCGGTACCACGTTCTCACCGATTTACAAGACATGGTTGGCTTCTAGCAAAGCACCGTGCCTACCCAATTCTCCAGAAATATTCTTTAAAGGAATATGTAATCTTTGTCAGACGTAGTATACGTAGTATTGCGTATTACGATCCAGTATCGAATGTCACATGCTAGGCCTGGGGCTGGAATTGTGTCTGCCCCATACGAAGCATATATCGGATCTCTGGTAACTAGTCTCTATAATCGGATAATCATGACCTTGTCATATTATCCCGATAGCTGCAGCATACAAGAGTACCAGTTCCGTATCCTGCGTGATCATCATCGCCATATGACTGAAGTGATACTTCCATCTTGACATCACATTCAATACACTACGATTCTCAGTATACCCAGAAGAGGCGTACACAGAACCTGTTAAAGCCACGGACGACCAAAACTAAAGTATACTGATTGTCGCAAGTATTAGCGATGCAAGTCTCAGGTTAAGACCAAATACACCTACCCTAATTCAGATTCCCATAGACACATAGTCATACTACCAATGGGATTCCGAGGGGTCTATCCAGAGCGAAGTTGTTTCTGTACCATCGGTAAACAGAACCTCCTATTACACTTGCATGAGTATCCAATACCCAAATATATGAGAACTATGTCATTACGTTTCCATAACACGCACAAGTGTAATACTAGCATATTCCGCATTATCGATGTCCAATCTCAATAATACTAAGACTAGGGATTTAATGATTAAACCTTAGTGGATTAATATTGTCTCATATCTTATTAATCCGGTACTAATCATATGGACTTTTATCATTTATATATTCCGGTAATCCAATTACAAATGATAAAAGAGCAATTTCCTTTATCACATAGTTAATTTGTACAACAACGCCATGTTCTGTACAAATAGTGATGCTATGGGTCATAATTGTCCAAAATTCATGGCAAGATTGAGATTAACCATATCTTTATTTTCTTGCATACCTTTTCAAACCCTGATGGCGTTATATACCATGAAATCATTTTCACTAAAGTCGGTAAATTGTTATGTGATGATAATCGTCACTTTTTGGCACGTACCTTCCGGTATAAAAAAAGATGCATTCATTGGTCAATTGAACCTTTGGGTGAGGACTGGGAAGACCTAACTGTAGAAAACTCATCGCTAATGAGAGCCTAAACTTGAACTTTGGAATAAGCCCACATGTAAACCAATAGTGGCTTCCCTATAGGAATGGGCCTCTATAATGCTTCTCTTTGGGCCCTAACCATTTGAAGTCATTTAATCATTTGTCGTGGAATATAAACTTGTTGGGCCTTTAACTAGAAAAAAGTTTGTGTTTCATGATAATTTGGTTAAATACTTTGAAATATCAATGGGCCAAATTATATGAAAACATTGCTGGTTCTAGATTATTTAATTATGGTCCAAATGTGTTGAAAACATGAGTTCAATACATGTAATGGCTGTCATCCAGAATGGTACGACCTATTTTGGCCCATTTGGATGTTCTTAAATATTTCAAATCTCATCTTAAATGACCAAGATTATTAAGGTTCCAATTCGTCGTTTCTAAACAATGGCACGATCCTCATATTAGGCTTAGTCACTTTAAATGGGCGGCTTTTATCTTTTAACGATGGAAAATAACCAAGGTAGCCAAGGTTTACCTTTTAGCATATGAGAGAACCAGTTTGTGTACCCCTGTTGGAGATGGCTAAGAAAAACCTACGAAAGATATTGGACTTACCATGTATGTGGGAGGAATAAAGTCGGAAGGGTATATGCTAATGTTTGAGCATACCATGCATTGCATGCATACATACATCACGCTAGCCCTTTATGGATGTAGTCATCATAACAACATATTGGGTTAGGGAAGAAGGCAGATTAGTCGGAGGATAATTAATAAGCTCAGAAATGGCCAATAGTGAAAGTTCTCGTGTAGATCGATTGAAAGCCAACATGGAAAAGATTACAAAAAAATATACAGAATCTGGTTAATGTTATGGCCAACTTGATGGCACCTCAGACGGAATGAGCTCAAACTGGTGAGAGGAGGCATGAAGAGCCTACAAATAGGATAGCCGAAGAAACCCATGTTAGGGTTGGTGCTCGGAGTGTCAATCCGGATCGTATTTATGTTCGATTCATGAATACGAACAATTCCTTTTTCCATAATATTACTTACTTAAAGGTAGCACCTCTTGTTTTTATACACTTATTCGATCTAATTACAATTAGATTGAAACTAAATATGATATAGTGATATGTATATATTAGACAAAGACCCTAGAATTTACAACGTAGTGCGCAGTTACAACGTAGTTTGTAATTGACATTGGGAAGCGTTACTATAAGTTGTATATTCTCAAATAAAGTTCCTGGTCAAGATTTACTAACACGGGTCGGTTAGTAAAATCCGCTGAGACCAGTACATGTCGTATACCGTGACTTGGTCTAATGGTTTATCCCAATAAACCATGAGTCTCGGGATACTCGTATAGACATGTAGGTGTTTATTTGATAAACACTGAACGACTCACCAAAGATTTCCTAATAGATGGTACACCAACGTCAATAGGAATCTTCTCGAGTCGAGTAGTATAGTTTTCATTCGACTTGAGATACCACTGTGGATATATGAGATATCCTCCACACTTTGATGGCAGTCACGTCACTGGTCTATTTAGATCAGACCTCTGCCTGTTCGTTGGGTGAGGACTAATGCTCATGATTTCCTGTGAGTATCAGATAGAATCCTTCTGTCTTGTATACAGGGCATATGTATCATGTACATATTTATGATCTAGTAAATCCCTGGCCATGGTATACTTCGGAAGTGAGTTCCGAGTGTTAATTAGAGATCATAAATTTAAAAGTCGACTACATGATACCTTAGGGATTTGACATTCTGATCTATATCCCCAGTATAATACTGATAGCCTGTGACAGAGGGATTATACGTATGCAATGACCTCGAGTTGTATAGTTTAGCGAGATGATCTGTGGTCGTCATAATTCATGGGTGGGTGAATTATCGACACGAAATTGGATTCCGTGACGGATAAACCTAAACTTAGAGAGTCCCACAATATGAAGTGTACTCGTTGAGTACTTGGGCAACGCGTTACGAATAATATAGATTATTCATAATACTTCACCAGATTAAATGAGTTAATTCGAATCGTTTAAACGGTTAAACGAAAATACATTCATTATGGACATTTCGATCAATTAACAATTAATGTATATTTTTATTTGATACAAAATTTGATTTGATACATATTAATTAATTTTCAAATGAGACTTTGACACATGCCATTAATATATGTATTTCTTATTTAATGTAAGTAAAAATACATCTATAATAATAATCGCATTAATTAACTATTTGGATGTTTAAATGTTAAATATCTAGATAATCAAATAATATCAATATTACATAATTGTTATGCAATATGTTTGATTATTATTGGTTACATGTGGCATGATTCTATTAAGCTTAAAGTTTACAAATTGGATTTGTTAACTTAAAGCTTATTACTATTATTTAATTAGATTAATTGACCAAATGACCAAAATGCCCTTCTTTACCCCCTAAAGTCAGTTATGCCTTGTGTTTAAAGTGAGAAAAAATTCTTTTCTCATTCATAAGACCTCCATGGCCGAAACCTACCAAAAAGAAAAGCTCTCAAATTTTGTTTGATGAAACAAGGAAGAAAATGAAGAAATCAAGAAAAAATTTAAGGAAATTAGGAGATTTAGAGGTAATCTTCATAACTCTTAAACTTAGAAAGCTTGTTTCTTGTTCTTGAATATCTAAAATAGTTCTAGGATTTATTCCTTTCTTATATTTTGGGGGTTTTTGATTTGAAGAATGGATTTGGAGGCTAAATGTATATGTGAAGTTAGATTGGATAATATTATTGTAATATTAATTCAATTTTATCATTTGATTACTTTTTGTCATTCTAGAGTGTTATGACCACTCTTGTAACTCCTAAAATTATTCATGGGTTCTTCATTTGTTGTGACTTTGGTTGGTGTAAATATTAATATGATTAATATTGAGAAAATTTGATTTATAGCATGAAAAATGATATTTTTGGTTACCAAATCAGATCTGAAAATTCTAATATTTTTATGATGAGAAGTATGTTGCATAAATGTATTGGAGGTGTTTTGGGTATTGGAAAAATTTCCGGAAATTATTTCAGAGTTGAAATATACGAAAACGGTGAAAAACGGCGTTACCGGGTGAGTTTCGGGCTTATCGGGTGTCCGTTGTCCAAAAAGTGAATTGGTCACTGTTTGGGCAGCCCATGAACTGCCCAAGTATTATTGGGGCTGACCTGGGCAGCCCCCATGTGTATTGGTTGGTCGATTCGGACAAAAACGCATTTTATGTCATTTTACGGAAAAATATTTTCGTAAAAGTTTCGCGATGTTTCTAACCTAGTTATATCGTTATTTGATATCGAATAAATATGTTTAGAATATGAATGAATTATTCATATTAGATATTGAATAATTTATTTGGTAATTTTTAAAAGTTTTTAAAGTTTCGATTTAGCCCGAACCGCGAGCTTTCGTTGCGCCCGCGCTAAAACCCCAACATAAATGGTATCAGAGCATGTCTGATCCTTCATCCATTACATTTTTCATGCTTGATATATGATATATAATCCAATTTTGATATTGGCACATGCATGTAATTTAGATGTTTCTCAACTTTTCGGTTCTAGACTAACGGAAAACATAACGCATATTTAATGGTTAAGCTAAGTTATGTTTTCCCAGGTACAATTAGACTGTTGAGAAATTGATCTAAATTAAAATTCTGCATTTGATGTAGAATAAAAACCCTCTTTTGGAATATCCCCGCTTAAATAAGACATTAAAGTAACTAGTATTAGGAATACTTATTTCTTAGTCTGCCTTGTCAGTATGGATGCAAATGATTTCCCGATGTTGTAGTTGTATCGTGCCAAAGCTGTGCAGTTATGGTTGATGGTAGTTCATTTGCGTCGATAGAACTTATATGATAAGAGACAAATTCAAGTGAAAGTGGAAATCCTGAACGTGCCAAAGCTGTCTGGACTACATCGGTAGCTTGAGTTTGTCACTGACAAGTGAAGCCTTGATACGCCTCATTGTGAACGTGCCAAAGCTGTCATAACGAGAAACGGTCATAACCAAAATCAGGAGTCACAGTGAGTGTGATTGACAATGAGTTGTCTACCTGTGAATATACGTAGGCGAGAACGTGACAAAGCTGTGAGTCGAAATATATTCATGGGGTCCACTTCTCACTATGGAATTCAATTTAATTATTGAATTCCCGTTTTCCGTTGGGGATTACGGTATTATGTAAAGTAATGGGAGGCACTGTTCGATTAAAAATCCATAACTAAAGTAGTATGTAATATTATGAAAATTGCCGCTTATGTTTCCTTTATTTTATTGTTGATAGAATTGAACTTTGATTTCACTGCATGTTGATGAGTGGTAATTATATCACTATTTCTCATCATTTAACTTAATATTTTGTTTAGTTTCTCGGGTTTTGTGAATGTTTTGATGTGTTTTTGTTTATTTTACAGATAAAAATAATATTGGGACTTGATGGAATCAACTCGGGGTCAAAACGATGAAATCCGGAGGAAAAAATGTCAAAAATGAAAATTTTTTGTACGCGTCACGAAGTGCAGTCCTAAATTCCAGTTTTGTGCAAGTTTGGTATTTTGGCCATAACCTTTTCATCCGATATCTGATTGAGCTGATTCAAGTTGCAGATTAAAGAACACCTAAAGATCTATAACTTTGAAATTTTAAATATTTTCGAATTACAAACTTTTCAAGACCGAAATTAACGAATAATCCAATGTGTTTTGTGTAATTACTAAAGTCATTATCAAAAAATAAAAAAATGGAAAATGACAATTTACAATTGTCAAATTTCCACAAAACATGCTTGCATGTTTGGTGGATTATTTTGTGGAGTGTCTTGTGGCATGTTTGGTGGAGTGTTTGGTGGAGGATTTTGTGGAGTGTTTGGTGGAGTGTTTGGTGGAGCAATTGGTGGAGAAATTGGTGGAAGCCTTTAGATTTTCCTAAAAATACCCAGCAATTTCATTTGTAATTCTCATGCTTTCCTTAGGGTTTTGTAAGGATTTTAAGGGTTGCATCTTGTTTGTATTTATTTTTCAGTATTTAATTTATTTATTTTTATTTTCAGTAACAGTAGTAGTTTCATTTCTTCTTCTTTCTTCTTTGTTTAATAGTTAGATTTTCACTGCGTAAGGGTGAAGATTTTATTATTTTAATTTAGATTAATCTCATTTAATTATAATATGGAAATTATTTTTCAAATTAAAATGATTACCGCCTTAATGGCTGGTTTTATTTATTTGACATAAATTGACACCACCTATATGGTCGATCTTTAGGTGACAGATAATTACCGCCTATATGGCTGATTTATGGACAAATAATGATATCGCCTTTATGGCCGGTTGGACTTAATTAAAATCTCACTTAATGAGGATACCGCCTATATGGTCGGTTGGTAATATCACGGATAAATTATGTATTATAATAAGAGAGATTTCTAAATTATAAATAGTAAAGGTGGATCCTCTAACCCACATCTTAGTTTTATTATAGGGAAGTGATGAAATACAATAACTACACACTTAATAATTGATTTTATTTTTATGGGTAATACTTTAGGTTTGTTTATTGAGTCTTAAGCTTAATGCTTCTTGTTTCCTGATCACCAATAAGATTGATGTGGTAAACTTAAAATGAACTTGACGAAAGGATTTTAGGTTTTAGCCTTAGACTTAATAGCCCACGATCTTCCTTGAGGATAGATAACCCTTTAATAGATTTCCTTCCAGGATAGGAATATACCTGTCGGGCGGGGGTTGCCATAATTGGAACTTGAACTCAATGAATTCAGGTAACTTAGTTAACATAGACATATGATTAATTGGGTTATTTGGGTATTTGCGTCTGACCATCGACAGAGGCTTTTGTAGATCTTCGCGTTCCAGGTTAGCAAACTGAATTATTACATATATTTAAGAGAATTAATTCATCTTTAGAAGAATATTGTGTGGAATCACAACCCTAGGTATTTTGAGTCTTTTGTTTATTTTCCTTAGTATTTTCTTTTGTACTTTTATTTATTTATTCAGCAAATCCACAATCAACCAACCAAAAGCAATCATTCTCTTCTCCCTCTAATTAGATACCTGTAAATAAATAGTATCAATAATTAATACCAATAGTAGAAATTAAGTCCTCGTGGGATCAATATTTTTATACTACTTGAACGATACGTGCGCTTGCGTTATACGCGTGTGATTGCACCGGTCAAGTTTTTGGCGCCGTTGCCGGGGACTTATTTTTCTTAAGTTATTAATTTTGAAGCTATCTAATCTACTTGTATCTGATTTTCTTTATTTTTATTTGTAATTTTTATTTCTTTCTTTTATTTTTCAGGTGGTTGAAAAATGGAATACTATTGGGAGATTGAAAGATTACGAGCTTTACTAGAAGAAGATACACCCCAAATTAGGGAGCAGCAGTCTAGTTTTCTGAGCCATGTTGTCCAGCCCAACAATTATCACTGGATACCAGAACCAAGCAATACTACATTTGCTCATCAGAACGCAATGGGGAGATGTGTGATATGCGATGGTAACCACCCAAGCGATCAATGCATATACATTTCACAGTGGCAGAATTATCAGAATTAATCAAGGTACGAAGAGCCAGCATATTTCGAAGAACCACATTTTCCATCTTATCCATCATCCACCTACGATCTTCATCAAGAACCAGAACCATCAGAGGAAGATGAGATGATTGACATGCTCAAAGATTGGCTCAAGAAACAAGATGAAAAGTTCGATGCAATGGCTGAAAAGTTCAATAAATGGGACGTTGCATTTAATGAATCCTTTCAGAGACAAACAACAACATTACAAAGAATGACAGATCAAACGAGACAATTAACAAAAAACCATAGCTACATACCTCAAGAAGCAAATTCATACGAAACTGACAAAGCCTTCAAGTACCCAGATTTCCTTCATGACACTTTAACAGAGGATAGATAACCCTTTAATAGATTTCCTTCCAGAACAGGAATATACCTGTCGGGCGGGGGTAGCCATAATTGGAACTTGAACTCAATGAATTCAGGTAACTTAGTTAACATAGACATATGATTAATTAGGTTATTTGGGTATTTGCGTCTTACCATCGACAGAGGCTTTTGCAGATCTTCGCGTTCCAGGTTAGCAAACTGAATTATTACATATATTTAAGAGAATCAATTCATCTTTAGAAGAATATTGTGTGGAATCACAACCCTAGGTATTTTGAGTCTTTTGTTTATTTTCCTTAGTATTTTCTTTTGTACTTTTATTTATTTATTCAGCAAATCCACAATCAACCAACCAAAAGCAATCATTCTCTTCTCCCTCTAATTAGATACTTGTAAATAAATAGTATCAATAATTAATAACAACAATAGGAATAAAGTCCTCATGGGATCGATATTTTTATACTACTTGAACGATACGTGCACTTGCGTTATACGCGTGTGATTGCACCGGTCAAGTTTTTGGCGCCATTGCCGGGGACTTATTTTTCTCGAGTTATTAATTTTGAAGCTATCTAATCTACTTGTATCTGATTTTCTTTATTTTTATTTGTAATTTTTATTTCTTTCTTTTATTTTTCAGGTGGTTGAAAAATGGAATACTATTGGGAGATTGAAAAATTACGAGCTTTACTAGAAGAAGATACACCCCAAATTAGGGAGCAGCAGTCCAGTTTTCTGAGCCATGTTGTCCAGCCCAACAATTATCACTGGATGCCAGAACCAAGCAATACTACATTTGCTCATCAGAACGCAATGAGGAGATGTGTGATATGCGATGGTAACCACCCAAGCGATCAATGCATATACATTTCAGAGTGGCAGAATTATCAGAATCAATCAAGGTACGAAGAGCCAGCATTTTTCGAAGAACCACATTTTCCATCTTATCCATCATCCACCTACGATCTTCATCAAGAACCAGAACCATCAGAGAAAGATAAGATGATTGACATGCTCAAAGATTGGCTCAAGAAACAAGATGAAAAGTTCGATGCAATGGCTGACAAGTTCAATAAATGGGACGTTGAATTTAATGAATCCTTTCAGAGACAAACAGAAACATTACAAAGAATGACAGATCAAACGAGACAATTAACAAAAAACCAGAGCTACATACCTCAAGAAACAAATTCATACGAAACTGACAAAGCCTTCAAGTACCCAGATTTCCTTCATGACACTTTAACAGAGGATAGATAACCATTTAATAGATTTCCTTACAGGATAGACATATACCTATCGGGCGGGGGTAGCCACTTTTGGAACTTGAACTTAATGAATTCAGGTAACTTGGTTAATATAGACAAATGATTAATTGGGTTATTTGGGTATTTACGTCTGACCATCGACAAAGGCTTTTGCAGATCTTCGCGTTCCAGGTTAGCAAACTGAATTATTAAATATATTTAAGAGAATCAATTCATCTTTAGAGGAATATTGTGTGGAATCACAACCCTATGTATTTTGAGTCTTTTGTTTATTTTCCTTAGTATTTTCTTTTGTACTTTTATTTATTTATTCAGCAAATCCACAATCAACCAACCAAAAGCAATCATTCTCTTCTCCCTCTAATTAGATACCTGTAAATAAATAGTATCAATAATTAATAACAATAATATGAATTAAGTCCTCGAGGGATCGCTATTTTTATACTACTTGAACGATACGTGCGTTTGCATTATACGCGTGTGATTACGCGCCGGTCACATGCTATTTTATATATATGTTTTCTGACTTTCCTTATGGTTGCAGATTTCTAGAATATGTTCTAGATTAAGAGTAGGCTTGGATAATGTTAGATTAGACAAAACCATCGGGAATTGTTATTCCAATTATTTTCAAAAATCAAGATGGTTAGTGACTTAGTTACTAAGTCACATTAGGTCATCTAAATAGATATTCGTTTTAGGATATAAATATCTAGAGAGAATAGTTTCTTGTGCAGTAAGAATTGATATGAATTAGTTCATGTCTCGAGATTCTTGACTGGCATTAAGAAAACCCCATTATGTATTTGTTTATCTGATAATGACGTTTCTTGGCTTTAGTGACCTTTAGAGGTAATGTGTGTGAAACAGTTTGCTAATTAATTATTTACAATTGTTGTGAATAGTTGAAGGTAAATTATAAAGCTAAAGAAATGAGATGTGTATAGTTGTGTATAGAGAATATTGATTCTCACAATACGACAACTATAGGTATTGGATACCAGATCTCTCATCTAGTTATTTAAAATATTATTTAATGATTGTTTTGATATTTGATATCAGAACTTGCGGCTATTGGATAGTTACTTATTCTTTATAAACAGTTATTTCATATTTAATATGACTAGTAGTGTCATTGATATAGAGATAAACATTAAGAAAAATATTCGGTTAACTAAATAACTTAGAACAGTGCTTTATGAGATTTTATCACATAAGCATTATATGCTTATTCCGTATGGTAAAGGATGGTCTAATACGAGATCACACCACATATCTTTATCCATTTAATAAATATTGTATTCAGGAATGTGATTAAATCTCATTTAATCAATTATCGTCATTGGACCACAGATTTATTAAATTAATACATTGGATGTATGTAGTTTAATGAATTATAAATTACCTTGGATAGTTTTCTTTACTTCGAACTTAGTTAATGAGCTGTCATGACTTAGTTACGTGTTTATAAAAGAATACATATTGAACGTCTTGAATGGCTCGAG
The DNA here is from genome assembly GCA_019454045.1 of Zanthoxylum bungeanum. Lineage (NCBI taxonomy): Eukaryota > Viridiplantae > Streptophyta > Magnoliopsida > Sapindales > Rutaceae > Zanthoxylum > Zanthoxylum bungeanum. The sequence continues at coordinate 77,771 of SKCR01030629.1, forward strand.
AACTTTCAATATGTTTCTGATGAAACGCGAATAGAATATTTTGACTGGTTCAAAGACATTCGATTTGAAGTTTTGAAAACTGTATCTTTAAAATTCATCATGAATCTTTGAATTGTTCAAAGATGTTTGATACGATCAAACATATGAATTTATGGCAATTAGTTCTAACATTATTCAATGAATGTGATTCTTACTCAATATTATTATTCTACGATTCGATCGTGATGAAATTGATCAGTGAGAGAAATCGAATCTTATATGATTTGATTCATTTGATATTGAGTATTATCGAATTGTTTTCAATACTCTTGGGGATATACTCCAGTAACACTAATTCATCATTTTAATTAATGTTCCATTAGTTTCTATAGTTATATATATATATATAATATATATATGATATATATATAAGTAAAAATTGTGAATCTTGAAAAGGTTTGAGATTTGAATATTTGTTTTGTATAATGGATATAATTGAAAAGTACTTGAACCTTGTAGGTACAAGCAAAAGTTTATCATTTATTCTATTTAATAGAATATTATATTCTATTTGATAGAATATCTTTTCTACAATCCCGAGTAATAAAACTGTTTTATTACTTGGTGTGTAACATTTGATGTTGACTATTATAGAAAAGACTTGACTTATTGAAGATAAATGTGAGAATGATAACCTATAAATGGAACTATGTAATTAATAAGATGAAAAGACTCGTAGAAAGCTTCCATATAAGTCTAATATGATGTCAGAATCATTTGCGAAGTATTTAATACTTAATGGTTCTGTTGTTTTCTTATCGAAGAAAATTATCCTATAACTTGTAGTGGGAGCGATATTTGATATCGATTCCGGATGTTAGCATTAAACCATAGAGGATGATTCCTTTGTCGAAAGAGAAATTGATTAGAATGTCTAGTCATTTATGTATCATATGATGATGGCATAATGAATACTATATTGTGTGAGATTAAAAATATCTATTTAATCGTAATTGTTACGAGTTATTTTGAAATGTTATAGACCATAAGATGTGTCTTGAAACAAGTTCTTTGTTATCTTTGAGATATTAAGAATAAGTTTCTTATTCATTGAGAATATGCGGTTGTCTCATAATATTTGGATTTGATCTCTAAATACATAGATAACTCAGTAGCTATAGCACAATATTGATGTCGCATCTGAGTCATATTGATGTATAACTTAGGTTATACAATGTATGAATGATGCTGGTTAAAGGAAACGATTGGGTTTGTTAGACAAACTCAATATGTTATAGCGGACCTACTTCTTGTTGCCTACCTCTTGAGTGCTAGGTGAGCTCTTGAGGGCCATGAGTATGTGATACACATTGAGATGTGCATATGATATCGTGGATTGGCACTAGAGCAAGTGGGAGAAATTGTTAGGGTTGGTGCTCGGAGAACCAATCCGGATCGTATTTATGTCTGATTCTTGAATACGAATAATTTATTTTTCCATAATATTACTTACTTAATTGTAGCACCTCTTATTTTTATACACTTATTCTATTTAATTATGATTAGATTGAAACTAAATATGATTTAGTCATAAGTATATATTAGACAAAGACCCTAGAATTTACAACGTAGTGCGCAGTTACAACGTAGTTTGTAATTGATATTGGGAAGCGTTACTATAAGTTGTATATTCTCAAATAAAGTTCCTGGTCAAGATTTTCTAACACGGGTCGGTTAGTAAAATCCACTGAGACCAGTACATGTTGTATACCGTGACTTGGTCCGATGGTTTATCCTAATGAACCATGAGTCTCGGGAGACTCGTATAGACATGTAGGTGTTTATTTGATAAACACTGAACGACTCACCGAAGATTTCTTAATAGATGGTACACCAACGTCAATAGGAATCTTCTCGAGTCGAGTAGTATAGTGGTCCTTCGACTTGAGATACCATAGTGGATATATGAGATATCCTACACACTTAGATGGCAGTCACGTCACCAGTCTATTTATATCAGACCTACGTCTGTTCATTGGGTGTGGACTGATGCTTATGATATCTTGTGAGTATCAGATAGAATCAGTCAGTCCTGTGTACATGGCATAGGTATCATGTATGTATTTGCGATCTAGTAAATCCATGGTCCTGGTATACTTCGAAAGTGAGTTCCGGGTGTTATTTAGAGATCGTAAATTTAAAATTCGACTCTACTATACCTTAGGGATTTGACGTTCTTATATTTATCCCCTGTATAATATTGATAGCCTGTGACGGAGGGATTATACATATGCAATGACCTCGACTTGCATAGTTTAGCGAGATTATATGTGGTCGTCATAATTCATGAGTGGGTGAATTATGAACAAGAATTTGGATTATGTGATGGATAAACCTAAACTTAGAAAGTCCCACAATATGCAGTGTACTCGTTGAGCACTTAGGCAACGCGTTATGAATAATATAGATTATTCATAATACTTCACTGGATTAAATGAGTTAATTTGAATCGTTTAAACGGTTAAACGAAAATATATGCATTAGGGTCATTTCTGTCAATTAATAATTAATGTGTATTTGTATTTGATACAAAATTTGATTTGATCCATATTAATTAATTGTCAAATGAGACTTTGACACATGCCATTAATATATGTATTTGTTATTTAAGGTAAATAAAAATACATATATTATAATAATCGCATTAATTAATTATTTGGATGTTTAAATGTTAAATATCTAGATAATTAAATAATATCAATATTACATAATTGTTATGCAATATGTTTGATTATTATTGGTTACATGTGGCATGATTCTATTAAGCTTAAAGTTTACAAATTGGATTTGTTAACTTAAAGCTTATTATTATTATTTAATTAGATTAATTGACCAAATGATCAAAATGCCCTTCTTTACCCCATAAAGTCGGTTATGCCTTGTGTTTAAAGTGAGAAAAATTTGTTTCCTCATTCATAAGACCTCTATGGCCGAAACCTACCAAAAAGAAAAGCTCTCAAATTTTGTTTGATGAAACAAGGAAGAAAGTGAAGAAATCAAGAAAAAGTTTAAGGAAATTAGGAGATTTATAGGTAATCTTCATAACTCTTAAACTTAGAAAGCTTGTTTCTTGTTCTTGAATATCTAAAATAGTTCTAGGGTTTCTTCCATTCTTATATTTTGGGGGTTTTTGATTTGGAGGATGGATTTGGAGGCTAAATGCATATGTGAAGTAAGATTGGATAATATTATTGTAATATTAGTTCAATTTTGTCATTTGACTACTTGTTGTCATTATAGAGCGTTATGACCACTCTTGTAACTCCTAAAATTATTCTTGGGTTCTTCATTTGTAGTGACTTTATGTTGGACAATTATGACCATAGCATCACTATTTGTACAGAAGATGGTGTTGTTGTACAAATTAACTATGTGACAAAGGAAATTGCTCTTTTATCATTTGTAATTAGATTACCGGGATATATAAATGATAAAAGTCCATATGATTAGTTCTGGATTGATAGGATTGATAAGATATGAGACAGTATCAATCCATGAAGGTTTAATCATTAAAACGTCCTTAGTCGTAGTATTATCGAGATTGGACATCGATAATGCGGAATAGACTAGTATTGCACTTGTGCGTGTTATGGGAGCATAACGGTATAGTTCTCATATATTTGGGTATTGGATACTCATGCAAGTGTAATAGGAGGTTGTGTTTACCGATGGTACGGGAACAGCTTCGCTCTGGATAGACCCCTCGGAATTCCATTGGTAGTATGACTATGTGTCTATGGAAGTCCGAATCAGGGTAGGTGTATTTGGTCTTAACTTGAGACTTACACCTCTAATACTTGCGACAATCAATATACTTTTGTTTTGGTCATCCAGGGCTTTAACAGGTTCTGTGTACGCCTCTTCTGGGTATATTGAGAATCGTAGTGTTTTGGGTGTGATGTCAAGATGGAAGTATTACTCCAGTCATAGTTGAGATGATGATCACGTAGGATACGGAATTGGTACTCTTATATGCTGCAGCTATCAGGATAATATGACAAGGTCATAGTTATCCGTATATAGAGACTAGTTACCAGAGATCCGATATGTGCTTCGTACGGGGCAGACACAATTCCAGCCCCAGGCCTAGCATGTGACATCTGATACTGGATCGCAATACGCAATACTATGTATACTACGCCTGATATAGATTACATTTCCTTTAAGAATATTTCTGGAGAATTGGGTAGGCACGGTGCTTTACTAGTAGCCACACATGTCTTGTAAATCGGTTAAAAATGTAGTACTAGGTACGTACGTGTTCGGATAGTCCGACGACCGGATTTACTGCCAACATATCCGGGGATCTCATGGGTCGCTTCCCGAAGATTCACCGATGACGTATGACTCACACATAATTAATCTGTGATTAATTATAAGAGAGAGAAAATTAATCTAGGATTAATTACAGAGATATTTTATCTGGGATAAAATACTATTTAAAATAGAGAGAACGATTAATTTGGAATTAATCGATAAAATAATATATTCGATATATTATACGAAATTAGATTTTGACGTGGAATTAAAATTGGATTTTAATTCGGGCGAAAGAGTTAATTTAGAATTAATTCGCTAGCAACGTGAATAGTAATTTTACTAGGCATAATTATTTAATTAAATTTGATTTAATTACGTCGCAACGGAAAATTCGTTAATTCGGAATTAGCGAACCCGAGCCGGGGAGTGTTTGCGGGCCCACTCGCATTTCGAATCGAGTGGGGCCCACAAGTCACATCATGCGTCACATCACTAGTCAACTTTATCACTTTAATGTGATGGAAGTTGTTGGTTTATGGTTGAGTGCAAAACACTCAAATGTGATGGTTTGAATTACTAATACCATTTATTTAATTTTTGGTATATCATTTTAAATTGATTTTTGAAATCGATTCAACCAACACAGCTCTTTTATTCTTCTCTCCATCCTCACGGCACTTGGTGCCTTTTCTCTCAAAATTTCCTCTCAATGCCGAGCGCAACAAGGAGGAAATGAAAGAATTTGTAGCAAATTTTTCCAAGATGCTAGCACATCCAATGGGTCAAATAAAGGTGATAGGGAAACCCATTCATGAGCAGGGAATCCATTCTCAAAGCTTGGAGCTTGAAGATCAAACATGGAGCACAAAAGAGGTGCATGGCCGAGAGCTTGAAGGAATGAGCAGAAATTTTTTTTTGTGTTCTACACATCGCAAATCCGATCAAAGTGAGTATTTCCGCAACTTTACTTTGTTATATTCGCACTTTCCATCACTTAATTTGATCTTGGGATAGTCTAGAAAACCTAACAATGGTATCAAGAGCCTTGATTAAACATGAAATTGATTTAGGGTAAGATTTGGGTAAAATTGATTTGAGCATGATTTGATGAAATTGATTGTTTGAATATTCTTGAATGATGATAACTTAGAGTTATGCATTATCAATTTGATGAAAATTGAATTGGATTAATTTTTCCCCAATTTTTGGCTTGGCCGAAAGTTTAGGTGCCCTAATGTCATGGTGATTTTTTTTTTATCATTGGATGAGTTGAAAGATTTAGGATAAATTGATTTAGGATTTAATTGGATTAAAATCGATTTGGGATTTTTCAAATCCGAAATTGTCGTGACCAATATAGCATGGAAATGAGATGATGTTTTGATTCAATAATGTTGGACATGTGTTGATGATGATTAGCATAATTAATTAGGTTAATTGGTATTTTGGAAATGTTAATTTGACTAATTAATTATGGCTTATGCACTTTAATTAATTTAATTGTGATAGTTGGAATATTGTGATTAAATTGATTGGGCTAAATTTGGAATTGGGCTTATAATGTTGTATTTGGGTTTAATGGGCTTGGTTGGGCCAAGTATGGTTTAGGTTAATTGGTTGGATCCAATTGGGCTTAAAACTATTTCCATAAAGTCCAAATATAATATAATGGACCTTTAAAATTTTAATTGGGCCTAATGGGCCTAAATTGATTTTTGGCAAAAGGGTGATTCCTTATTGGGCTTTGGTTGCCAAAGTCCATGCCTTATAAATTAATTGAAAGCCCATTGGACTTTAATTAAATTGACATTGGATGTTAATTGGGCTTTGAGACCCGTAATGATTAGATTTAGAATCTAAGTCGCAAAGGCTCATTAAAAAGTGTAATTATTTAATTTGGAATTAAATAAAGAATTAGTATTGAATACAAATTAAATTAGATTTAATATTGTAGTTTAATATAATTCAAGAATTCGTACTTTGAGTGCTTATTCTTAGAACGAGTTGGACTCGCGCAAATCAAATCGTTGTTTGAACTATAGATGGTCATTAATTTCAGATTAATTAATTGGATTAGATTGAGTGATAACATGCTTTGTGTGAATACATGGATGTGATGTATGAATAATGTATATCGGATGGATATTAGATGGGTGAGGGCAATTTTGGAAATTGTTGTAACAAATTTAGAATTTATTAAATTGGACCTGCGTGTCCAACCTATTACCTCTTGACTCTTTGTATTTATCTTCTCACCTATTCCCCTCAATATAAATGAGGTTTCTTTAGAAGTGTTATGTAATTTGGTAGAAGTAAGATTTGTGCTAGCTGGAGAGAGGAAATGGAGAGATTTGTTGTAGGAACAAGTTGTTTTAAATATCCATCCGCATATCATTATTAATTTATTTACGCGCCTTATTATGTTTTTAGAATGCATGTTTAAAGGTGTATGATGAGACCTTAGCAAAGATAATTAATTTGTTGCCAATTACGCGAAAAACCCTCAACAAATATTAAGCATTTTTCCTTCCATTGAGTGATTCATTCTCAAGATCCAAGATTGGCAATGGTTTGTTGGCCAAATTCAAGACCTTTGTCCATCGCGGATGTGTATGAATCATGAAGGCTTTGTTCCATATCGCATGTCTTGTCCAAGTTGTGATTTGTTGGCCAAAGTCAAGATCACTTCTTGTCCATCGACATCGATTACGAAGCTTTCCAAGTCAATGGGTCCCGCTTAACTGGAATCATTAAGTTTGTTGTGCCAAAGCCAAGGCTTAATTGATTCAGAGGAAAAAAGGTTAGGGAATATATTGGATATATGGCATATATTAGATATATGTTTCGGACTTGGATGTCCACCTACTGGATCTAGGAATTGGATGAGATCCAATTGATCTTAGAGATCTACCTAGTTAAATATCATACAGCTTGTTGGCCAAAGTCAAGGTTGTGTATTATTTAACGGGATCCTAGCCCACTAGGAAATAAGGTTTCCCGAGTACTCAACAGATGGTTAGAGGCTCGCCGAAAAATAGTGGGAGGCAAGTATTAAATTTGCAATTTCATTTAGATACTTGCCAAATACGCACTCATTTCAATTTTTCGTCATTACTCAAATATATATTAGTTGGACTAATATTTTATTGTTGTTTCAAATTAAACAGTTTGACTGTATTCCTGATTCAATTCACAATCTGTGATGTCAAGATGGAAGTATTACTCCAGTCATAGTTGAGATGATGATCACGTAGGATACGGAATTGGTACTCTTATATGCTGCAGCTATCAGGATAATGACAAGGTCATAGTTATCCGTATATAGAGACTAGTTACCAGAGATCCGTATGTGCTTCGTACGGGGCAGACACAATTCCAGCCCCAGGCCTAGCATGTGACATCTGATACTGGATCGCAATACGCAATACTATGTATACTACGCCTGATATAGATTACATTTCCTTTAAGAATATTTCTGGAGAATTGGGTAGGCACGGTGCTTTACTAGTAGCCACACATGTCTTGTAAATCGGTAAAAATGTAGTACTAGGTACGTACGTGTTCGGATAGTCCGACGACCGGATTTACTGCCAACATATCCGGGGATCTCATGGGTCGCTTCCCGAAGATTCACCGATGACGTATGACTCACACATAATTAATCTGTGATTAATTATAAGAGAGAGAAAATTAATCTAGGATTAATTACAGAGATATTTTATCTGGGATAAAATACTATTTAAAATAGAGAGAACGATTAATTTGGAATTAATCGATAAAATAATATATTCGATATATTATACGAAATTAGATTTTGACGTGGAATTAAAATTGGATTTTAATTCGGTGCGAAAGAGTTAATTTAGAATTAATTCGCTAGCAACGTGAATAGTAATTTTACTAGGCATAATTATTTAATTAAATTTGATTTAATTACGTCGCAACGGAAATTCGTTAATTCGGAATTAGCGAACCCGAGCCGGGGAGTGTTTGCGGCCCACTCGCATTTCGAATCGAGTGGGGCCCACAAGTCACATCATGCGTCACATCACTAGTCAACTTTATCACTTAATGTGATGGAAGTTGTTGGTTTATGGTTGAGTGCAAAACACTCAAATGTGATGGTTTGAATTACTAATACCATTTATTAATTTTGGTATATCATTTTAAATTGATTTTTGAAATCGATTCAACCAACACAGCTCTTTTATTCTTCTCTCCATCCTCACGGCACTTGGTGCCTTTCTCTCAAAATTTCCTCTCAATGCCGAGCGCAACAAGGAGGAAATGAAAGAATTTGTAGCAAATTTTTCCAAGATGCTAGCACATCCAATGGGTCAATAAAGGTGATAGGGAAACCCATTCATGAGCAGGGAATCCATTCTCAAAGCTTGGAGCTTGAAGATCAAACATGGAGCAAAAAGAGGTGCATGGCCGAGAGCTGAGTGAAGGAATGAGCAGAAATTTTTTTTTGTGTTCTACACATCGCAAATCCGATCAAAGTGAGTATTTCCGCAACTTTACTTTGTTATATTCGCACTTTCCATCACTTAATTTGATCTTGGGATAGTCTAGAAAACCTAACAATGGTATCAAGAGCCTTGATTAAACATGAAATTGATTTAGGGTAAGATTTGGGTAAAATTGATTTGAGCATGATTTGATGAAATTGATTGTTTGAATATTCTTGAATGATGATAACTTAGAGTTATGCATTATCAATTTGATGAAAATGAATTGGATTAATTTTTCCCAATTTTTGGCTTGGCCGAAAGTTTAGGTGCCCTAATGTCATGGTGATTTTTTTTTTATCATTGGATGAGTTGAAAGATTTAGGATAAATTGATTTAGGATTTAATTGGATTAAAATCGATTTGGGATTTTTCAAATCCGAAATTGTCGTGACCAATATAGCATGGAAATGAGATGATGTTTTGATTCAATAATGTTGGACATGTGTTGATGATGATTAGCATAATTAATTAGGTTAATTGGTATTTTGGAAATGTTAATTTGACTAATTAATTATGGCTATACACTTTAATTAATTAATTGTGATATTTGGAATATTGTGATTAAATTGATTGGGCTAAATTTGGAATTGGGCTAATAAAGTTGTATTTGGGCTTAATGGGCTTGGTTGGGCCAAGTTTGGTTTAGTTAATTGGTTGGATCCAATTGGGCCTAAAACCATTTCCATAAAGTCCAAATATAATATAATGGACCTTTAAAATTTTAATTGGGCCTAATGGGCCTAAATTGATTTTTGGCAAAAGGGTGATTCCTTATTGGGCTTTGGTTGCCAAAGTCCATGCCTTATAAATTAATTGAAAGCCCATTGGACTTTAATTAAATTGACATTGGATGTTAATTGGGCTTTGAGACCCGTAATGATTAGATTTAGAATCTAAGTCGCAAAGGCTCATTAAAAAGTGTAATTATTTAATTTGGAATTAAATAAAGAATTAGTATTGAATACAAATTAAATTGGATTTAATATTGTAGTTTAATATAATTCAAGAATTCGTACTTTGAGTACTTATTCTTAAACGAGTTGGACTCGCGCAAATCAAATCGTTGTTTGAACATTGGATGGTCATTAATTTCAGATTAATTAATTGGATTAGATTGATTGATAACATGCTTTGTGTGAATACATGGATGTGATGTATGAATAATGTATATCGGATGGATATTAGATGGGTGAGGGCAATTTTGGAAATTGTTGTAATAAATTTAGAATTTATTAAATTGGACCTGCGTGTCCAGCCTATTACCTCTTGACTCTTTGTATTTCTCTTCTCACCTATTCCCCTCAATGTAAATGAGGTTTCTTTAGAAGTGTTATGTAATTTGGTAGAATAGAAGTAAGTTTGTGCTAGCGGAGAGAGAGGAAATGGAGAGATTTGTTCTAGGAACAATTGTTTTAAATATCCATCCGCATATCATTATTAATTTATTTACGCGCCTTATTATGCTTTTAGAATGCATGTTTAAGGGTGTATGATGAGACCTAATCAAAGATAATTAATTGGTTGCCAATTACGCGAAAAACCCTCAACAAATATTAAGCGTTTTTCCTTCCATTGAATGATTCATTCTCAAGATCCAAGATTGGCACTGGTTTGTTGGCCAAAGTCAAGACCTTTGTCCATCGCGGATGTGTTTGAATCATGAAGGCTTTGTTCCATATCGCATGTCTTGTCCAAGTTGTGATTTGTTGGCCAAAGTCAAGATCACTTCTTGTCCATCGACATCGATTACGAAGCTTTCCAAAGTCAATGGGTCCCGCTTAACTGGAATCATTAAGTTTGTTGTGCCAAAGCCAAGGCTTAATTGATTCAGAGGAAAAAGGTTAGGGAATATATTGGATATATTGGCATATATTAGATATATGTTTCGGACTTGGATGTCCACCTACTGGATCTAGGAATTGGATGAGATCCAATTGATCTTAGAGATCTACCTAGTTAAATATCATACAGCTTGTTGGCCAAAGTCAAGGTTGTGTGTTATTTAACGGGATCCTAGCCCACTAGGAAACAAGGTTTCCCGAGTACTCAACAGAGGGTTAGAGGCTCGCCGAAAAATAGTGGGAGGCAAGTATTAAATTTGCAATTTCGTTTAGATACTTGCCAATACGCGCTCATTTCAATTTTTCGTCATTACTTAAAAAATATATTAGTTGGACTAATATTTATTGTTGTTTTAATTAAACAGTTGGACTGTATTCAAACTACTTCAATTTATAGTTGATTATATAATTGGATTATAGTAATCAATATATTTGAATTTAACCAATCAAATTATAGTTGATTATATAGTTAGACTATAGTAATCATTATATAAATAGTACCTGAAATCGTTGATTGGATAGTTGGACTATAGCAATCAAGATAACTGAAAGATTAGCGTTTAAAACATAATCCTGGGAGAAAATGTCTTTAAACGGCTTTAATTTTCAATTGGGAATAAAACCTCAGGATAGTCCTGGGAACTGAGAAGTTACTTTATTTGATAGAGAAACCTCTTGGGCCTAAGCCCGGAGTTGAGCAAATAGTAGAACATGATCTTTGGAAGATTCATGTGATGATAACTTTAGTGCTCAATCCTTATGCTTAATGCAATGACACTTTAATTTCGTCGTCAAAATTAAGGATTAGATCCTTGTACCATGATGATGAAATTAAAGATCTTCATAGATTTATTCTTAATCTTAGAAGTACAAATTGCAATAAGAAGCTCTTTCGCTCGTGTATGTCAGAGGGTAATCTGTCGAGCACTAGGTGTCGCAGATGATTGCTGACATCGATCAGCTAGGTTAGCTGGGCATTACCTACGTGGCCGAGACTACCAAAGATTTGATCTTATAGTCTCTACCCGAAAGCTGGGGCAGGTTCATTATGAACCAAGAGTAAACTCTTGGAGAGTTGATGGCTATGCTCTAGGAGGCAGAGCCAGAGCTTCTAAAAGGGGCAAAGGCAAAATCATCACAGTCTTCTAGGAAGACAAATGACATATCCCAAGATGTCTGCCTAAACTGTGGCAAACGGGGTCACTGGAAGCGTGACTGCCGTATGGACAAGGCAGACATGAAGGAAGTGAAGACGGGGCAAGGCTCCGGCTTCAAGTATGTTTGTCATAAACATGTTCACTATTAATTTCAAAATTGGATTTTGATACTAGATGTGGTACATAAGATATGTACTGGTGTGCAGAATCTGCTGATGAGCAGGATACTGACTTCATTCGAGATTGACCTACGAATCGAAAATGGGATGAGAGTCGCTGTTTTAACCATAGAAACCTAAGTTTAGGAACTACCATTTGGGTATGTACTTAAATTAGCAAACTGTTAAAATGTAACTAGTTTGACTAGAAACATTATCTCTATATCAGAGTTTAACCCGTTGTGGGTATACCTTTATATTCTAGAACACTAAAGTGTTTTATTTTATAAATATGATATTGAGATAAACACATTAGTTGTGAATAACAGTATTTATATTTTGAATATAAATGAATCTCAAACATATAACATGACAAATAAATAGCTCAAACTGAATTAATCAGATGAGACTTATTTGTGGCATTGTTGTCTGGGACACATTAAACAAGACTCGTATATCCACACTTTTGAAGAGTGGATACTAGGACGGATTTGAATTATTCAAATGATGTCTACGAATCTAGTTTATTAGGCAAAGTGCCTAAAACACCTTTTACTTGGTAAAAGTGCAAGTGCCACCGATCTGTTAGCCCTCGTTCATAGTGACGTAAGTGGGCCCATATCTAGCTAGGCTAGAGGTGGATATGAAACTTCGTAACCTTTACGGATGTGGCATCGCGTTATGGTTATGTGTTTCTTTGAAACACAAATCGAAAACTTTTGATAAATTCAAAGAGTTTCGACACGAAGTAGACAAACAGATCGGCCTAAAGTATTAAACCATCACGATTAGACCATGATGAAAATACTTAAGCAATAAGTTTCTCAATTACTTGAAAGAGTATAGTATTCTTTCAATAGGGACTCCTCCCGGAACACCTCAATTTGACGGTGTGTCCGAACTAAGAAACCGAATTTTGTTGGACATGATAAGGTTAATCATGAGTCGCTCTGAGCTACCATTTTCCTTCTAGGGATACCATTAAACAGTGCAATACTTATTTTGAATAAGGTTCCATGAATCTGTTGTTAGACAGATTTCATATTAGATATGAACAGGAAAGAAACTGGGTTTTCTCATTCCTAAGATTTGGGAATGCTGGGCATATGTTTGGATGATACCAAACTAGAACCCAAATCGGATAAGTGCCTAATTTGTGGTTATCCTAGGGTAACCAAAGTATAGTACTTATACAACTCACAAGAGAACAATTTAATTGTTGCTCTCCATGCGGTTTTCCTAAGAGGAATACCTATATGCAGTGGTAATGGGAAGTGGGAGGAAAGTAAAACTCGATGAAAATCAGAGTAATACTGTTCCAGGCACCGATTCCTTAATGGAACACAAACAGTTCATCAAGGATGAAACTGTACCACAATCTTCGAATACACAAGAACCGCGTAAGTCGGAGAGAGTCAGAAAACAACCTGGGAGGTATGGGTTTCTGATCTCACCTCATGTAGATGTCAATCTTATTGAGGAAGACAAACTGACTACGTATGAGGAAGTGATACAAGGTATCGACTCCCTATTATGGCAAAGTGCCATGAAGTCCGAAATGGATTCCATGTATACCAACCAAGTTTAGACACTGGTTGTTGTACCAGAAGGCATTGTGCCTATTGGTACTATATAAGTCTTCAAGGAAGACATACATGGATGGCAACATACCAACGTACAAAGCTAGGCTTGTAGCGAAAAGGTATCGTTATCAACATTGTGTCGATTACGACGAAACCTTTTACTTGTTGCCATGGTTAAATCCATTTGGATAATGCTTGCTAATGCTGCATGTTTCATTTATGAAATATGGCAGCTGAACGTCAAAATCGCTTTCCTTAAACGGAAACCTTTTGGAGGATGTTTACAACATCCTGACGGTTTTTTCGTACCAAAACAAGCAAACAAGGTTTGCAAGTTATTCGATCCATTTATGGATTGAAGCAAGCATTGCGTTCTTGGAACTATCGTTTTGATGTAATCATAATGGTATATGATTTAATTCAAAACGAAAATGATTCTTGTGTATATAAGGAGGTTAGTGGGAGCGCACTGAAAGTGATTGTCCTATATATAATGATGATGTATCATTTCTTGGAAATGACATTCCCATAATACAATCGGTGAAAGCTTGGCTTTCATGAAAATTCTCCGTAGAATACTTGGGAGAAACAACCTTTATTTTAGGAATAAAGATCTATGGGATAGATCTAAAAGTTGTTGGCACTCTCCGAGAACTCGTACATTGAAATATATGTACACGACCTGGTGTCTCATATGCTTTGAGCATATGGAGTCACAATCAGGCCAATCCAAGTGATAGTCACTGGATTGATGTTAAGAACATCCTTAAGTATCTTAGATGAACTAAGGATGCTTTCATAAGCTATGGAGATGGAGAACTTGAAGTGACTGGGTTCACTCTTGCAACTTTCCTAACCGACAAGAATGACTATAAGTCGTAATAAAGGTACTATATAGTTTGAATAACGGAACAGTGAACTGGAAATCTTCCAAGCAAGATACCGTTGCCGAATAAACAAAAAAAAATGAAATATTGCTGCAGCTGAGGCAGCAATAGAGGCACTTTGGATCATAATAATCCTAATCAGATTAGGTATAGTTCTGTTAGCAGCTGAGCTAGGCTACAGCACAGGCTAAAGAATTAATGGTCTCATCAACGATCCAAGTATATACTTCAACTATTCATCTGATTCGTTCAGATCATACATCGTGGCGATGTGATGATCGAATAAATCGCATCAGATGATAACTTTATAAATCCGCTGACGAAAGTAGTTTCTCAGTAGAAGTTTGAGAGAACCGTACATAGTTCAAGTGTAGGACACTTGAGTGATTGGCTATAGGTAAAGTGGGAGATTGTTGGACAATTATGACCCATAACATCACTATTTGTACAGAACATGGTGTTGTTGTACAAATTAACTATGTAACAAAGGAAATTGCTCTTTTATCATTTGTAATTAGATTACCGGGATATATAAATGATAAAAGTCCATATGATTAGTTCTGGATTGATAGGATTGATAAGATATGAGACAGTATCAATCCATGAAGGTTTAATCATTAAATATCACTAGTCGTAGTATTATCGAGATTGGACATCGATAATATGGAATAGACTAGTATTGCACTTGTGCATGTTATGAGAGCATAACGGTATAGTTCTCATATATTTGGGTATTGGATACTCATGTAAGTGTAATAGGAGGTTGTGTTTACCGATGGTACGGGAACAGCTTCGCTCTGGATAGACCCCTCTGAATTCCATTGGTAGTATGACTATGTGTCTATGGAATTCCGAATCAGGGTAGGTGTATTTGGTCTTAACTTGAGACTTACACCGCTAATACTTGCGACAATCAATATACTTTGTTTTTGGTCATCCAGGGCTTTAACAGTTTCTATGTATGCCTCTTTTGGGTATATTGAGAATCGTAGTGTATTGGGTGTGATGTCAAGATGGAAGTATCACTCCAGTCATAGTGGAGATGATGATCACGTAGGATACGGAACCGGTACTCTTATATGCTGCAGCTATCGGGATAATATGACAAGGTCATAGTTTTCTGATTATAGAGACTAGTTACCAGAGATCCGATATGTGCTTCGTATGGGGCAGACACATTCCAGCCCCAGGCCTAGTATATGACATCCGATACTGGATCGCAATACGCAATACTATGTATACTACGACAGGATTTACTGCCAACATATCCGGGGATCTCATGGGTCGCTTCCCGAAGATTCACCGATGACGTATGACTCGCATAATTAAACTGGGATTAATTATAAGAGAGAGAGAAATTAATCTAGGATTAATTACGGAAATATTTTATCTGGGATAAAATACTATTTAAAAGAGAGAGAACGATTAATTTGGAATTAATCGATAAAATAATATATTCGATATATTATACGAAATTAGATTTCGACGCGGAATTAAAATTGGATTTTAATTCGGGCGAACGAGTTAATTTACAATTAATTCGCTAGCGATGTGAATAGTAATTTTGCTAGGCATAATTATTTAATTAAATTTGATTTAATTACGTCACAACGGAAAATTCGTTAATTCGGAATTAGCGAACCTGAGCCCAGGAGTGTTTGCGGGCCCACTCGTATTTCGAATCGAGTGGGGCCCACAAGTCACATCATGCGTCACATCACTTGTCAACTTTTTCACTTTAATGTGATGGAAGTTGTTGGTTGATGGTTGAGTGCAAAACACTCAAATGTGATGGTTTGAGTGACTAATACCATTTATTTAATTTTTGGTATATCATTTTAAATTGATTTTTGAAATCAATTCAACCAACACAACTCTTTTATTCTTCTCTCCATCCTCACGGCACTTGGTGCCTTTTCTCTCAAAATTTCCTCTCAATGCCGAGAGTAACAAGGAGTAAAGGAAAGAATTTGTGGCAAATTTTTCCAAGATGCTAGCACATCCAAGGGGTCAAACAAAGGTGATAGGGAAACCCATTCATGAGCAGGGAATCCATTCTCAAAGCTTGGAGCTTGAAGATCAAACATGGAGCACAAAAGAGGGGCATGGCCGAGAGCTTCAAGGAAGGAGCATAAATTTTTTTTTGTGTTCTACACATCGCAAATCCGATCAAAGTGAGTATTTCTGCAACCTTACTTTGTTGTATTCGCACTTTTCATCGCTTAATTTTATCTTGGGATAGCCTAGAAAACCCAACACTTTGGTAGGTGTAAATATTAATATGATTAATGTTGAGAAAATTGAATTTATAGCATGAAAAATGATACTTTTGGTTACCAAATCAGATCTGGAAATTCTGTTATTTTGATGATGAGAAGTATGTTGTATACATGTATTGGATGTGTTTTGGGTATTGGAAAAATTTCCGGAAATTATTTCAGAGTTGAAATATACGAAAACGGTGAAAAATGGCGTTACCGGATGAGTTTCGGGCTTATCGGGTGTCCGCTGTCCAAACAGTGATTGGTCACTGTTTGAGCAGCCCATGAACTACTCAAGTACTATTGGGGCTGACCTGGGCAGCTGCCATGTGTATTGGTTGGTCGGTTCGGACAAAAACACGTTTTTTGTCATTTTGTTGAAAAACATTTTCGTAAAAATTTCGCGATGTTTCTAACCTATTTATGTCGTTATTTGATATCTAATAATATGTTTAGGTGAAATATGAATGAATTATTCATATTGGATATTGAATAATTTATTTAGTAATTTTAAAAGTTTTTAAATTTTCGATTTCGCCCGAACCGCGAGCTTTCGCTGCGCCCGCGCTAAAACCCCAACAACCCCTACTCTGGATAATAATGAAGACATGGCTGAGTATGCTGCAGGCAAGATAGCCTTCTCCCAAGCTGAACTCCAGAAATTAAAAAAAAAAAACTGGAGTCGGTTTCCCAAAAGATGAAAAGCAAGCATGAAGACCTCTTGGATTATTATGCCATGGAGTTTCAGGAACTACTGCCTTCTCGATTCAGGATGTCAGAAATGATGAAGTTTAATAGGAATGGGAATACGAAATTTAATTTGCCGATACGTATCATTGATGAGTGCTACTAGCTTGCCCAAACGCCAAGTTTAAAAGATGTTTAGGATGTCACTCAAAGAAGCGTCTGTAGTATTGTACCATAGTATATAGAAGAAAGTGAAAGATGACTAGAGGTTTTAGCAGAAGCATTTCTGAATCAGTATGTCACGAATATGGAGATCTACTTTTCGTTCCGTGATTTGGAGAATACCAAGAAAATTAAGGAGGAGAGCTTCAAAGAATACCTTGGAGAGGTCAGCTTTTGAGAATACATACACGGCTCTCAGAGAATGACCAAATAAAGATTATCATCAAAACCATCAAGCCCTCTATCTACAACAAGCTAAGGAGGATGACATCCATGATCTCTGACGTCCGACAGTTTAGAAAACTTGTCATGGACATTGAAGAATAAGAGGTTGAGATACAAAAATTCTACAGTCAGAATAAAAGAACTACTGGGGGGCCCTCTGGAACGAAGGTCAGTCCCACTGAAATTATTGCAATAAGAAATATAAGATTTTCAAACCTTGGCAGACCTTTGTCAAATGTATTTAAAAAATTGAAGAGACAGGGCCAATTGAAACCCTTGGAGCCCAAACCAATACCAACTCATTCCACCAACAAAAAGGTCATGACATTGACAATTGCACCTACCTCAAGCACAAAATCCAAGACCTTATAGATAACCAAAAAATCTCCGACCCTGAAAAAAGCCAAGCCTCCATACCCAACCACCATGCTATCCCACCACCACTAGACATGATACACTATGGCATGTCCAAAGAATACGTCCTACAAAGCTTTAACCAGTAGATCTATATTATGGGTATATGAGATAACAATAACAGCGAGGCTGGCGAATATGATAAGTTCTGGGAAAACTCTTCTAGCAGCAATGAAGAGGAAGGTATGACCAGGATTGGTCGTTTCTGTAGGAACCATTTTCTAGCGCAGTGGAAAAACATTAGGCACCAGGGATCGGAATTGAAAATTTTTCTGCCATTTCCTTCACTTGGCCGAATATGACCAGCTGCTTCACTGAAATTTTGCTTCTATTTTTAATAAAATTTCAGCATCGGAATAGCCCCCGAACACCGGCACAAATCTAGACTATTTTACGTCCAGCTCACTGCCCAAATCAACCCTTATTTGCGTGAACCATACTAGTATTTCAGGTCTGATTTTTCAGTTAAAAATAGTCCCACAACAGTTCAAAACCACCCTTTAACCGAGCCCCATTACACAAAGTGATATGCGGCAGTGAGTAGAAAATTGCTCATTGTTGTATGGTGTATTATAGAAGGAGAAGATGATAAGTTTTGCTTCGGAACCAAATAGTCTTTCGTGTTATATCTCGCTACCAATGAAATATGAATGGGCTATACTCATAAACAAATCTCTAAAATTTTTAGAGATTAAAGTGTCACACCAAATTTTTTTTTGGTTTTTCTTGTGCTTGTTTTTCTTCAACTCTTGAGAGAAAGAGCTTCGAACATCAAAGGGTGGCTAGGATTAGAATGAGATAGGTTTTTCAAAAAGAAAATCTTATTTCTTTATATGCATAGGGTCTTTTATTTCCAAAATCAGACAAACCCTTCCCATTCCTCTATGCATAGTTTCGACAAGCCCTAGTGGTGGTATCCAAATATTTTGCAATATGTATCTTGTTCAGTGGTATCATCATGACAAAAATAAGTTACAAAATTTAATATGTAATTATCATTTTAAAATTATAACTTCCAAAACCAACCAAAGGTTTCCAAAAACCTATTTTTGGACATACAAAAATTATATATTATTAAATTATAATATATAATTTAATAACTTATAATAAATAATTATCATATAATCATTTATTATAAAAACCATATATTAAAATTAATATATAGTTTCAAGTGTGACAATTTATTATTAATCATATTAATAATATATATATATATAAGTATATAATTGGACTATCCAATTATATTTAATCTGCTACAGTATATTGAGCTCCAATAATTCTGAAATATTAATTACACTCTTGATTAAATATTTTGAATTATTAACTTCAGATTATTCCACTAAAAACTCGAAGTTGCACTCTCGTTACCCTAGATAGATAATATAAGCCAAACCACGTCGGTGTCCATCGATATAATCATTACATACGGATTGGCCATTCACGAGTATCTCATAATTATAGCCGGATCATAATATCTGTTATACCCCTCTAATTATTTTTACCTTAAGTAACATTAATTCTATAATGAACGATTTATTCATAACCATTATGAATGTTAATCTTTCTATTCGTAATAGAAAGACTTGAGCGCTCTAACCGTTCAAGTACCGAATCAACCCTTAAGGAATATACTCTTCAACTTCTCGCAAGAATGAGTGAATTCCCTATCTATGTAAAACATTCCCAACTACACACCAAATCATGTCCCCAAAGTACATAGCTATTAGTCGAGATTGCTACACCAACCTCACCTTTGTAAATCAAAAGACATAGTCTGTCATACATGAGTTCATAGTACACTCAGGAATTAGATCAATCCATATATGAAAATCTAGTAGATTGAAATGAATTTCTATATTTGACGGATATTATAAGAAACTCATTTCTATCTAGGTCCAGACCTATATGATCACATCATATAAGGTGTCTTCATTCTCTTGTCTCCACATGGACGATCCTGGATCAAGGTCGATATACAATTATAGAATGGACAACCGCTATAGATAAACCGCAAACAAATTACCCGTTTTGTTTGCTCTCTATGGACTATTTTAGATTACTAACTTTAGATTTGAATCCTCTTATGTATGACACTAATACACTAAGTCTGAATGCACATGAGTAATCTAGGGTAAACAAGATAATTTACAATATGTGATATTGAATAAACACTTTGATAAATGGATAATGCATCTTTTTATTTCATAAAATATAATTTTGTTTACATTACATGAAGCTTTAGGGCATATATCCCAACAATCTCCCACTTCCACTAGAGCAAATGGGACATGTCATGTAATCCTAGACCATCTAGGTGACCTTCAAAAAATTTAGCCGACAAGGTCTTTATAAACGGATCAGCCAAATTCTTTGCGGATACAATCTTCGTGATAGAAACATCTCATTTCTGCACTAGCTCCTTGATGAGATGATATTTTCTCTATATATGTTTTTCCCTCTTGTGGCTTCTTGGTTCCTTGGAATTCGCCACTACACCACTATTATTGCAATAAAGTGTGAGTGGTTTATCCATATCTGGAATAACTTCCAGATCTCCCAAAAACTTTGCTACATTCTTAGCCTCCATGGTGGAGTCAGTAATACAAGATTGCTTTATGCCCCTCCACA
The DNA here is from genome assembly GCA_019454045.1 of Zanthoxylum bungeanum. NCBI lineage: Eukaryota > Viridiplantae > Streptophyta > Magnoliopsida > Sapindales > Rutaceae > Zanthoxylum > Zanthoxylum bungeanum. The sequence goes on from SKCR01030629.1 coordinate 98,647, forward strand.
CAATGGCCCCACCACTTATGATAAACAATGATCCAGATGTTGATTTCCTATAATCGACATCTGTTTAAAAATCAGAGTCCGTGTATCCCTTGAGGATCATATCCTCACTAGAATATACAAGCATATAATTTCTCGTTCTCTTAAGATACTTGAGAATATGTTTCACAACTACCCAATGATCCAATCCTGGGTTAGACTGAAACCTACTAACTACTCACATTGCAAAACATATTATGCATAATATAGCATACATGAGACTACCAATTTCTTAGTCATATGGGATATGTCTCATTTCCTCAACTCCTTGAGGTATCTTAGGAGATTATTCCTTCGACAAATGAATTCCATGTTGATAAGGCAAATTGCCTTTCTTGGAATTCTGCATAGCAAATCGCACAAGGATCTTGTCGATATAAGATGCCTGAGACATATCAAATAGTCGTTTCTTGCGATCCCAAAGAATTTGGATCCCAATAACATAATTGGTCTCTCTCAAATCTTTCATTTGGAATTGGTTAGCTAGCCAGATTTTCACGTCTGATAGTATCTTTACATCATTCTCAATAAGTAAAATATCATCGACTTAGAAAATGAGAAAAACCATATTTCCATCAGTGACGTGCTTGTATACACAATGCTCATCAACATTCTGCTCAAAATCATAAGCCTTGATCGTGGTATCAAATCCTATGTTTCAAGATCGAGATGTTTGCTTGAGTCCATAAATGGACCTTTGTAGCTTGCAAACCTTTTGCTTTTGACCTTGGGCTATGAACCCTTCTGGTTGTACCATATAGATACACTCATCAAGATTGTCATTCAAGAATGTAGTCATGACGTCCATTTGCCAAATCTTATAGTCATAATATGCGACAATAGAAAGAAAAGTGCGGATGGATTTGAAAATGGCTACTGGTGAGAAAGTTTCCTCATAGTCAACTCCCTCTTTCTAGGTATAACCCTTGGCCACTAGCCTAGCCTTGAAGGCCTATAGCTTCCCATTTGTTCCTATATTTCTCTTGTAAATCCACTTGCAACCTATGAGTTTTACCCATTCAGTTTGGTATACAAGTTCCCAGACTAAGTTGGAGTACATAAACTATGATAGGTCAATGGATTATCTACATTATCACTGGATGCGACAATTTATGTCTCGCCATGTCCTAGATAGTAATCAGGTTGTCTACAATCCTCCCATTAAGTTTAGGTGGCAGAACATTCTGACAAACTTGCATCTGATGCTTAGATGTCGAAGGTGTTATGTTTTTGTCAATTGTTGTTGAAGATGGTGCGTTGGTCGAACCAACAAGTAACTCCACGAGTAACACCTTACTTCGAGGTTTGAACTCCCTCATATAGTCATCCTCAAGAAACATAGCGTTTGTCGACACAAACACTTTGTTAGCTTTAGAACTGTAAAAGAATTCATCTCTAGTCTCCTTATGATAGTCTACAAATAGGCACACATGTGAACGTGGCTCCAACTTAGTAGACTTATTCTTCAGCACATGTGCTGGACACCGCCATATGCAAAAATATCGTAAACTAGCTTTACGACCACTTCATAACTCTGAGGGAGTCTTAGGAACAGACTTAGATGGAACTACATTTAGGATATACATTGTTGTTTGCAATGCATACCCCCAGAACGAACTAGGTAGTGAACTATAACTAAACATAGATCTTATCATGTCTAGTAGGGTCCGATTTCTCTTATCTACAATACCATTTTGTTGTGGTATTCCAGTTGTTGTGAGTTGTGATATTATCCCAGGCTCAACTAAGAATTCCTCGAAATCTTTGTCAATGTATTCCCCTTCATGATCTGATCATAGAATTTTGATCGTCTTACCTAATTGGTTCTCAACCTCAGGATGATACTCTTTGAAATTTTCAAAAGTATCTGAGCATTAGGTAAACCTACCCATATCTAGAATAATCTTCAATAAATATGATGAAGTATTAATAACCATCTCGGGCTCTTACATTCATCAGTCTGCAAACGTCCAAATGTATTAACTCAAGTGGTTGATTGACTCTTATATATTTTCCACTAAAGGTCTATTGGTCATCTTTTCTTCTAGACAGGATTCAAAAACTAGTAAAGTCCAAGCTTTAACTGGTTTAAAGCCCCGTTCTTTATCAACATATCTATCCGGTCAAGGCTAATATGACAAAATCTAACATGCCATAGATATGTGTCATCGTGAGAAATCTTTTACCGTTTTGTTAGGTTTTTCAACTTTAAATATTTCAGTATTGAGTAGTGAACTATGTGTTAACGGTTTTAACACATGTGCATATGGTTAATCCATTTCTACCAATAATAACAAATTACTATTAAAAGAAACCGAAAAACCATCATCCAAAAGTTTGGAAACATAAATCAATTCCTGCGAAAACCAGGAATAAATAACACATTGTCTAATTTAAATAACTATTATTTAAAAAATATAGACTGGAAACTCCCACTGCTCCTTGTACGGGCCTAATTTGGGCTAAGGGCATTCTTGAGTTTTTCCTTCGGGCCCAATACTAAATGTGCCCCAATTCCCCCTAACGGTGCCCAGAATAAGACTCGGGCCCTAATTGCCATCTAGGGTCCACACACAAAAAAGGCCCAATATTTATCACCCATCAGTCTAAAGAACCCACAACCCTCAGAGAAAGCCCATTTTTGTAAAGCCTATATTGGTCCAAGTTATTACACAAGCCCATACCCAAATAAATGTCTTACCAAAATAGGCATCCTGACTCTTTATTTTCCAACCCAACGAAACGATCGGACTCATAACTCCCTCTTTCATGGATCAGTCGTTTCCGGCATCCAACGGACAGATAATTAAATATATTAAATATGCATACCTATCAAGTGCATATAAATAGAAGAGGTAATCTACAAATGGGAGGGAGCATGACAACCCTCAGCTTAGACATTCTCTCCAGAACCCTCTGAACCTACGACCCTCCACCCTTACGGCAGTTCATGAGGATCAAGGTAGTCTCTGACCTTGCTTCCCCTCCTATTGTATTAAAAGCTCATTTTCATTACTGACTTGGGCGTCGGAATGCCTACGGCATCCACCACACCGGTGGGTAGACCCTACATGCTCACTCTACCCCTTGTTTTGCAGGATCGCTAGTGCCCTCTCTACGAAATCTCGATTGTGGACCTCGAGTGAAAACCAACATCCACAATTTGGCGCCCACCGTGGGGCCTTAGCAATCTATAGAAAACAAGCTTCTACTCATTCTACGGCCCTTGTAAACATAACTATGGCTTCAAGCAGCGAGCAATCGGATCATCTAGCTAGCCAGTTAGCCATCCTCCAAGAATGACTGCGAGTTTTAGAAGAAGAGAATTTGGCCATGAAAAGTTCCAATACCGACCTCCAAAGACAATTGGAACATATCTCATCCACCTCTAGAAAAAGAGGGATCACGGACCTTCCCAATCGCCCAGACTATCGATCCAACTTGATGGAGACATTCAACAATGAAGCAGATGATATTCCTCCCGAAGATCATCCAATTAATCAGGAAATGAGTCAACACACTCCACCAGTCGAACAGACACAGCATACCGCTTCATCCATGCGTAAGGAGATTAAGGAATTCAATGAGGTAATTCTATCCAGCTTGTCCGACGTCAGGCTACCTTTGAAAAGAAGCAGAGCATGTACAATTTTGGATAACCATATCATTGAAGTAATCAGCTCAGTCGAACTTTCGTGAAAATTCAATCCACCTGATATGAAGTTGTACAATGGATCAGCTGACCCAGACGACCATATAATCCATTAAAATTATAAGATGTCCACAGGTCTGGCTCCACATCAGAGGGAGGCTGGCATGTGTTGAGGGTTCGGTGAGACACTGGCTAGCCCAGCCTTCACATGGTTTATCAATCTATCGTACCGATCAATTGGGTCCTACAAAGTGTTGGCAGACAAGTTCGTGGAACATTTTGCTAGCTCTTGAAAACTCAAGAAGACCACAGATGACCTCAATGACATCCAGCAGTGGATGGGAGAATCTCTACGAAACTATGTGGCGCGCTTCAACAAGGAAAGAATCAATATCCCACACATCCATCAACCAACGGTAGTGGAAGCCTTTAGGAATGGGCTGATAGCTGACAGCGGGCTCTAAAAGAAATTGACAAAAAATCGATGCTACACCATGGATCAAGCAATGGCCAAGGCTCAAACAGAAATTAGATGGGAAGAAGATAAAAGGAATAGAAAGAGAGAGAGTTTCTCCAGTCTACAAGGGGAGAAGACGACATACCAAACCAAACGACCAAATGAATTTGGTGGGAGGGGCCAGCAGACAGTGAACCAAAGAACTTATCAAAGAAGAGATCTGTTGGACAAAATGACCCATAGCGTCACTATTTGCACAGATCATTGTGTTGTTGTTGCAAATTAACTATGTGACAAGGAAATTGCACTCTCATCATTTGTGATTAGATCACCATATATATATAAATGAAGAGAGGGTCTATGATTAGTTCCTGGACTGAGAATGATATGAGACAGTATCGGTCCCCGAAGGATTAATCATTAAATATCCCTAGCCGGAGTATTATCGAGACTGGACATCGATAATGCGGAATAGGCTAGTATTGCACTTGTGTGCGTTGTGAGGGCACAACGGCATAGTTCTCATATATATAAGTGTTGGAGACTTATGCAAGTGCGATAGGAGGTCGTGTTTCACCGATGGTACGGGAAACAGCTTCGCTCTGGATAGACCCTTCGGAATCCCATTGGTATTATGACTATGTGTCTATGGGAGGCCGAAATCAAGGTAGGTGTGTATAGTCTTAACCTGAGACTTACATCGCTAATACTTACGATAATCGATAGACTTTGGTCTTGGTGGTACAGGCTTTAACCGGTTCTGCGTACACCACACTCTTTTTTTTATCAGAGAGTCGTAGTGTATTGGATGTGATGTCAAGACGGAAGTATCACTCCAGTCATAGTGGAGATGATGTCACGCAGGATACGGTATTAGTGCTCTTAAGTGCTGCGCGGCCATCGGGATATTATGACAAGGTCATGTATATCCGATTATAGAGACTAGTTACCAGACATCCGACATGTGCTTCGTACGGGGCAGACACTTATCCAGCCCTAGGCCTAGCACGTGACTATCCGATACTGGGCCGATATGCACAATACAATGTATACTACGCTTGATACAGATCTTAATATTCTTATAAGAATATGTCCGGAGAATTGGAAGACTTGGTGCTTTGCTAGAAGTCGACCTTGTCTCGTAAATCGGTAGAACGTAGTACTTGGTACGTACGTGATTCGGATACTCCGACGACCGTATTTACTGCCAACATATCCGGGGATCTCATGGGTCGCTTCCCAAAGATTCACCATGACGTATGACTCGCACTTATATTAATCTGGGATTAATATGATGAGAGAGAGAATTAATCTGGGATTAATTGCGGAGAAACTTTATCTGGATAAAATGCCTTATTAGGAGAGAGAGAGAATCGATTAATTTGGAATTAATCGATAAAATAATATATTCGATATATATTAAACGAAATTAGATTTCGACGCGGAATTAAAATTAGATTTTAATTCGGGCGAGCGAATTAATTTAGAATTAATTCGTTAGCGACGTGAATAGTGATTTCGCTAGGCGTAATTATTTAGTTCTCGTCGCGACGGAAATTCGTTAATTCGGAATTAGCGAAATTGAGCCCGAAAGTGTTTGCGGACACATTCGTATTTTGAAACGGGTGGAATCCGCAAATCACATCGCGATATCTCATTACTTGACACGAATAGATGATGGATGTATCTAGTCACCTTTATGGGATGATACATTGTCTCTATTCTCAATGTGAGATAATGATGGCATTTAATGAATTTTTGGAGGGAAAAAGCTTTACACGTTTTGGAGAGTTTTTTATCTAAAAAATTCATTTTGGTATATGATGCATCATTATTGCTTTTCTTTTCTTGACTCACGGTTTTAAAAAAAAAAAAGACAACAAGAAAATTGAAAAGTCTCTCACTCTCTCCTCTTCTTCTCCTCTTTCTCTCACGCCATTTTCTGGTTTCAAGAGGCAGTGAACTGCCGAACAAAATAAAAGAAAATGGAGGGAAGCAAGTGTGTTTTGTGGCAAAACAAGAGTGCTAGCACACTCCGGGATCATGCCAAGGTGATAAGGGAAGTATACCCATGAGCAAGGAACGTTTTGATGAAGCTTGGAGCTCGTTTTTCTTGATCAAAATGGCGCAAAACAGAAGCACAAACTGCTGCAGTGGGCGCACATGAGCAGTGGGCAGTGAGCAGAATTTCAGTTCGTTTTTGTTGCCAAATCGCATCTCAACCGCTCGATGTAAGTATTCCGCACTTCCGTCGTTGTATTTGCTTATGATTCATGCTTGAGTTTTGATCTTGGGACCTATAGAAACTCCAACAATGGCATCAAGAGCTTAGGTTAAAAGCATGAAAAATGTTAGGGCTAAAATTTGGGCAAACTTGAATTTGAGCATGATAAATTAAATTGGATGGATTTGTATGCTTAATTGTGTTTGAATTGAAGATTGACATGGTCAATTGAAGAAAATGTGATTGGATCTTTTCCCCCAAATAATCACCTTGGCCGAAATTTAATTTTTTTTAATGTCTTGGGATTTTGATTTTTGACAATTGGAAGTGTTGGAAATCATTCGGGATGATGATTTAACGTCGATTGCGGAATCAATTGGATTGAATTCGATTTGGACGAAAAATCCCCAAATTGCCAAGTATGTCATGAAACTTGAAATTGGATAAAATTGATTTGAGCATGCAATTATGAAATTGGATGATTAAGTATGCTTAATACATGTTTAATTGATGATTGGTTGGATCAATTTGATTAAATATGTTTGGAACAAATTTCCCCAATTTTGAAAGTATGTCATGAAACTTGAAATTGGATAAAATTGATTTGAGCATGCAATTATGAAATTGGATGATTAAGTATGCTTAATACATGTTTAATTGATGATTGGTGGATCAATTTGATTAAATATTGTTTGGAACAAATTTCCCCAATTTTGAAAGTATGTCATGAAACTTGAAATTGGATAAAATTGATTGAGCATGCAATTATGAAATTGGATGATTAAGTATGCTTAATACATGTTAATGATGATTGGTGGATCAATTTGATTAAATATTGTTTGGACAAATTTCCCCAATTTGATGTGTTGGCCGAGAGTTATGCCCCTTGTGTTCTTGGTGAATTTTGATTTTTGAAACATTGGATGTGTTGAAAATCATTAGGGTAATTGATTTAATGTCGAATTGTTTTTAATTGGATTGAAACAAATCGGACATGTAATTAACCTCATTGCCGGAACAAAGTGAGCATGTAATGGTTTGATTTTAATCAAAATGTGTTGGACATGTGATGATGAAATTGAGTATGATTAATTGGACTAATTTAGTGTTTTGGAAATGTTGATTTAGTTGATTAATCATGTAATGCACTTTAAGTAATTAAATTGCTAAATTGGATTTATGTAATTTAATTATTTGAGGCCTTAAATTGGATTTGGGCTTCTAATGTTGTAATTGGGCCTATTGGGCTTGATTTTATCAAGTTGGGTTTAGGCCAAATGGATTGGATCCAATTGGGCCCAAAACCTTAACCATAAAGCCCAAATGCAACTAATGGACCTTTGTAATTTAATTGGGCCTAATGGGCCAAAATTAATTTAAAGGCTTATGGGGTAAATCCCGGATTGGACTTTGGTTGCGGGTTTGACCCGAGTTGACCAAAAGACCACGCCTTAAGAAATTAATTAAAAGCCCATTAGACTTTAATTAAATTAATATTGGATATTAATCGGGCTTTGAGACCCGTAGCGATTAAATTTGGAATTTAAGTCGAAAAGGGTTTATTATAAAGTGTGTTATTTAATTTGGAATTAAATAGTGAATTAGAATTAAATACAAATTGAATTGGATTTAATTGTGTAGTTTAATTTAATTCGGGAATTCGTACTTTAAGTACTTATTCGCAAAAACGAGTTTGACTCGAACAAAATCAAATCGTTGTTTGAACATTGGATGATCACATAATTATCAGATTAATTAATTTGATTAGATTGATTGATAGCATGCTTATATGAGTGAATACATGGTTGTGATGCATGAATAATGTATATCGGATGGATATTAGATGGGTGGGGCAATTTTAGAAATTGTTGTAATAAATTCGATTTATTAAATTGGACCTGCGAGTCCAGCCTTATCACCTCTATTCTCTTTGTATTCTCTTCTCATCTATTCCCCTCAATGTAAATGAGGTTTCTTTAGAAGTGTAGTGTAACGGGTAGAAGTAGTACAAGTGCTAGCTTGAGTGAGAAAGGGAGAGATTTGATCTAGGATCAATGTAAAGTATCCATCCGCATATCATTATTATTTATTTTCATACTCGCTTTATTATGTTTAGAATGCATGTTTAAGGGTGTATGATGATGAGACCTTAACAAAGATAACTAAATTGGTAGCCAATTTGCACGCGAAAAACCCTCGTTAAATATCAAGCGTTTATTTTCCTTCCATTGAGTGATTCTTACTCAAGATCCGAGATTGGCATGGGTTGTTGGCCAAAGTCAAGCCCTTGTCCGTCAAAGATGTGTTTTAATCACGAGGCTTTGTTCCATATCGGTGTCGTGTCCAAGTTGTGGTTTGTTGGCCAAAGTCAAGACCACTTCTTGTCCATTGACATTGATTACGAAGCTTCCATGTCAATGGGTCCACGCTTGACTGGGATCACTAGGTTTGTTGTGCCAAAGCCAAGGCCTAGTTGATTCAGAGGAAAAGGTTAGGGTATATATTCGATGTATAGGCATATATAAGATATATGTTTGGGACTTGGATGTCCACCTACTGGATCTAGGAGTTGGATGAGATCCAATTGATCTTCGAGATCTACCTAGTTAATTATCATACAATTTGTTGGCCAAAGTCAAGATTGTGTGATATTTAACGGGATCCTAGCCCACTAGGAAACACGGTTTCCCGAGTACTCGACAGAGGGTTAGAGGCTCGACGAAAAATAGTGGGAGGCAAGAATTGAATTTGCAATATTCGTTCAATTACTCGCCATACGCGCTCATTTAAATTATTTCGTCATTATATTAAATGTTAGTTGGACTAATATTTAATTGTTGTTTTAATAAACAGTTGGACTGTATTATACTTGATTATATATAATTGGATTATATTAATCAATATATTTGAATTAATTAATTTCAGTTTACAGTTGATTTTATAATTGGATTATAGTAATCAATGTAATTGAGGTTAATTAATTTGGATTATATTTGATTATAGTTGGACTATTATAATCATTATAATATATATAGTACCACTAATCGTTGATTAAATAGTTGGACTATTGTAATCAAGATAAGAAATTGAAAAGTTGGATATTTAAAATATAATCTGGGATTAAAATATTTTAAATGATTTAATTTTCAAATTGGGAATAAATAATAGGTTACTTTATTTGATAAAATAACTTATTATACCTTACCCCAAATTAAGCAAAATAAGTAGAGCATAAAATCTTTGGAAGATTTATGTGATGATGACTTTAATGCTTAATTTAATATACTTGTCATAAATCTAATTTAGATTTAAGAAGTATTAAAATTGCAATTTATAATTCTTGGAGAATTAATTGACTATTCTAGAGGAGATAAAGTCAAAGTTTGCAATTGGGCATGTAGCACGAGGTGCACATCGTTTCGATATTCCGAAACCCAAGGCTTGGCCTAAGGTTTAAAATATTGAAAAGGATAATTGACATATACCAAAGTGACTACCATTTGGATATGGAAGACACGAAGGAATTAAAGAAAGGGCGAGGCTCTAACTTTAAAAATGTTTGTCAAAGTTATGTTCACTACTAGTATTGAAATTAGATTTTAAATACTTAGTGTGGTACATAAAATATATGTATTGATGTTCAGAATCTGCTTTGAGCAGGATACTGACTTCAAGCTGAGATTGCTCTGCGAATCGGAAACGGGACGAAAGTCGCTGTTTCGACCGTAGATTCCGTGCCTTAGGAACTACCCTTCGGGTATGTACTTAAATTAGGAACTGTTATGATGTAACTAGTTTGACTAGAGACATTATCTCTTTATCAGTGTTTAACCGTTGCGGATGAACCTTTATATTCTAAAACACTAAGTGTTTTAATATAAAGATGATACTGAGATAAATACATTAAATATAATAACAGAATTTATATTTTGAATATAAATAAAATCTCAAACATATAAAATGACAAATAAATAGCTCAAATTGATTTGATCAATAGAGACTTATTTGTGGCATTGTTGTCTAGGACACAATTTAACGAGACTCGTATATCCACACTTTTGAAGAGTGGGTACTAGGACTGATTTGACTATTCAAATAAGGTCTGCGAATCTAGTTTATTAGGTAAAACACCTAAAAACACTATTTACTTGGTAATAGTGTGAAAGCCACCGATCTGTTAGCCCTATTCATGGTGAAATAAGTGGGCCCATATCTAGCTAGGCTAGATTTGAACATGAATATTTCGTGACCTTAACGGATGTGGCATCACGTTATGGTTATGTGTTTCTTTTGAAGAACACAATTTGGAAACTTTTACAGTTTCGACACGAAGTAGATAAACAGATCGGCTATAGTATTATACCATCGCGGTAAGACCGTAATGAAAATACTTAAGCATTAAGTTTCATACATAAATGAAAGAGTATAGTATTCTTTCATATGAGGACTCCTCTCGAGACACGTCAGTTAGACGGTGTGTCTGAACTAAAACCGAATTTTGTTGGACATGATAAGGTTTATCACGAGTCGCTCTGAGCTACTGTTTCCTTCAACAGGATATGTATTAACAGTGCAAAACTTATTTAGAATAAAGTTCCATATAAATCTGTTTGACAGATATCATATAGGATATGAACAGGAAAGAAACGGGGTTTCTCACTCCTAATAATTTGGGTATGCCAGGCATAACGTTTGGATGATACCAAACTAAAAACCCAAATTGGATAAGTGCCAATATAGGTTATCCTAAGGGAAACCTTAAGTATAGTACTTGTAAATCTCACATGAGAACAATATGATTGTTGCTCACCATGCGGTTTTCCTGAGAGGAATACCGATATGCAGTGGTCAGTGGGAGGATAGTGATACTCGATGAAAATCGGAGTAATACTGTTCAAGGCACGAAGTCCTTAATGGAACACAAATAGTTCATCAATGATGAATCTGTACCATTAATCTTCGAATACACAAGAACTGGGTAGATCGGATAGAGTCAGAAAACAACCTAGGGTATGGGTTCTGATCTAACCTCATAAAGATGTAAATCTTATTGAGGTATACCAACCGACTACCGTACGAGGAAATGATACAAGGTATCAACTCCCTTTATGGCAAAGTGCCATGAGTCCAAAATGGATTCCATGTATAACAACTATTTTGGATACTGGTTGTTGTACCACAAGGCATTGTGCCTATTGGTACATTAAACGTCTTCAAGGAAGACATACATGGAAGGCAACATACCAACGTACAAAGCTGGGCTTTTGATGGAAAGGTATCGTTATCAACATTGTGTTAATAACGGTTCAACCTTTTACCTGTTGCCATGGTAAATCCATTTTGAAGATGCTTGTTGATAACTGCATATTTCATTTATGAAATGTGTCAGTTACAGATCAAAATCGCTTTCCTGAAAAGGAAACCTTTTGGAGGATGTTTACAACATCCTGACGATTTTGTATAACCAACAAACAAGGTTTGCGGGTTATTCGATCCATGTTTGGATTGAAGCAAGCATAAGGTTCTTGGAACTGTCGTTTTGAAATAATCATAATGATTATGATTTGACTCAAAACGAAATAATTCTTGTGTATATAAGGAGGTTAGTGGGAGAGGGCACTGACAATGAAATTCCCATAAAACAATTGGTGAAAGCTTGGCTTTCATGGATATTCTTTCAATAGAAATTCTCCGTAGAATTCTGGGGAGTAACAACCTTTATTCAAGGAATAAAGATCTACTGGGATAGATTTGGAGTTGTTAACACTCTCTGGGAAATTGTACATTTAAAATGTACTTGATAGGGTGTCTCATACGCTTCGAGCATATGGAGTCACGATCGGGTCAATCCAAGTGATAGTCACTGGATTGAATTAAGAACATCTGTTAGTATCTCAGAGAACTAAAGATGCTGTCTTAAACTATGGAGAAGGAGAACTTGAAGTGACTGGGATCACTGCTGCAAGTTTCCAAACAATTAAATACTACGGTACTATAAAGTTTGAATAACGGGACAGTGAGCTGGAAATATTCCGAGCAAGATAACTGTTGCCGAATAAACAACAAATGCGGATTATTGCTGCAGCTGAGGCAGCAATAGAAGCCATTTGGATCGAAAATAAATCTAATTAGATTAGATATAGTTCTTTTAGCAGCTGAGCTAGGCGTCAGCACAGGCTAAGGAATTAAAGGTCTCATCGACGATCCAGATATATACTTCTATATCATCTGATTCGTTCGGATCATACATCGTGGCGATGTGATGATCGTGTAAATCGCGTCAGACGATAATTAAACAAATCCGCTGACGAAAACCTTCCTCAGCAATTTGAGCGAACCGTACATAGTTCGGGTGTGGACACTTGAGTGACTGGCTATGTGCCAAGTGGGAGATTGTTGGACAAAATGACCCATAGCGTCACTATTTGCACAGATCATTGTGTTGTTGTAGCAAATTAACTATGTGACAAGGAAATTGCACTCTCATCATTTGTGATTAGATCACCATATATATATAAATGAAGAGAGGTCCCTATGATTAGTTCCTGGACTGAGAATGATATGAGACAGTATCAGTCCCCGAAGGATTAATCATTAAATATCCCTAGCCGGAGTATTATCGAGACTGGACATCGATAATGCGGAATAGGCTAGTATTGCACTTGTGTGCGTTGTGAGGGCACAACGGCATAGTTCTCTCATATATAAGTGTTGGAGACTTATGCAAGTGCGATAGGAGGTCGTGTTTCACCGATGGTACGGGAAACAGCTTCGCTCTGGATAGACCCTTCGGAATCCCATTGGTATTATGACTATGTGTCTATGGGAGGCCGAAATCAAGGTAGGTGTGTATAGTCTTAACCTGAGACTTACATCGCTAATACTTACGATAATCGATAGACTTTGGTCTTGGTGGTACAGGCTTTAACCGGTTCTGCGTACACCACTTCTGGGTTTATCAGAGAGTCGTAGTGTATTGGATGTGATGTCAAGACGGAAGTATCACTCCAGTCATAGTGGAGATGATGTCACGCAGGATACGGTATTAGTGCTCTTAAGTGCTGCGCGGCCATCGGGATATTATGACAAGGTCATGTATATCCGATTATAGAGACTAGTTACCAGACATCCGACATGTGCTTCGTACGGGGCAGACACTTATCCAGCCCTAGGCCTAGCACGTGACTATCCGATACTGGGCCGATATGCACAATACAATTGTATACTACGCTTGATACAGATCTTAATATTCTTATAAGAATATGTCCGGAGAATTGGGAAGACTTGGTGCTTTGCTAGAGCGACCTTGTCTCGTAAATCGGTAGAACGTAGTACTTGGTACGTACGTGATTCGGATACTCCGACGACCGTATTTACTGCCAACATATCCGGGGATCTCATGGGTCGCTTCCCAAAGATTCACCGATGACGTATGACTCGCACTTATATTAATCTGGGATTAATATGATGAGAGAGAGAATTAATCTTGGATTAATTTCGGAGAACTTTATCTAGGATAAAATGCCTTATTGAGAGAGAGAGAAACGATTGATTTGGAATTAATCGATAAAATAATATATTTGATATATATTAAACGAAATTAGATTTCGACGCGGAATTAAAATTAGATTTTAATTCGGGCGAGCGAATTAATTTAGAATTAATTCGTTAGCGACGTGAATAGTGATTTCGCTAGGCGTAATTATTTAATTCTCGTCGCGACGGAAATTCGTTAATTCGGAATTAGCGAAATTGAGCCCGAAAGTGTTTGCGGACACATTCGTATTTTGAAACGGGGAATCCGCAAATCACATCGCGATATCTCATTACTTGACACGAATAGATGATGGATGTATCTAGTCACCTTTATGGGATGATACATTGTCTCTATTCTCAATGTGAGATAATGATGGCATTTAATGAATTTTTGGAGGGAAAGCTTTACACGTTTTTGAAGGTTTTTTATCTAAAAAATTCATTTTGGTATATGATGCATCATTATTGCTTTTCTTTTCTTGACTCACGGTTTTAAAAAAAAAGGAACAAGAAAATTGAAAAGTCTCTACTCTCTCCTCTTCTTCTCCTCTCTTCTCTCACGCCATTTTTGGTTTCAAGAGGCAGTGAACTGCCGAACAAAATAAAAGAAAATGGAGGGAAGCAAGTGTGTTTTGTGGCAAAACAAGAGTGCTAGCACACTCCGGGATCATGCCAAGGTGATAAGGGAAGTATACCCATGAGCAAGGAACGTTTTGATGAAGCTTGGAGCTCGTTTTTCTTGATCAAAATGGCGCAAAACAGAGCACAAACTGCTGCAGTGGGCGCACATGAGCAGTGGGCAGTGAGCAGAATTTCAGTTCGTTTTTGTTGCCAAATCGCTCTCTCAACCGCTCGATGTAAGTATTCCGCACTTCCGTCGTTGTATTCGCTTATGATTCATGCTTGAGTTTTGATCTTGGGACCTATAAAAACTCCAACAAGATCCTCGTCCCCTCGATAGGGGCCTCAGTCGCGGACTATCCTCATTCAACAGTAAAGAGAAATCTCCTTATGGCACCACCAGACTCCCAGACTATAACTTCACCATATCACCGGGTGAACTTGTCTCATTCCTCAGGAAGATGGGAAGCGATGTAAAGTGGCCTCCATGCTCCAAGGAAGGCTCTACGAGGAAGGACACTAGTAGATGGTGTGAATTCCATCGGGACTACGGCCATACGACTGCTGATTGTGTAGCACTGAGATTGGAAGTTTTGGAGCTGGTGAATAAAGGGCATTTAAAAAATCTGCTCACGGAGAAAGGGAAAGTAGTCATAGCAAGGAGAGACGATGGAGGAGAGAAAAAAGATGGACCATTGCCACCCCCACCAATAAATAACACTGTCAACTTCATCTCAGAGGGACCAGAAGTCAGTGGGATCAGAAGTCAGTGGGATCTCCTATTCCGCGGCGAAGCGACACACCAGAATGGCAACCACTGTCGCCTCGCATTCCTCGGTGTTGACGGTGGGAGACTACACCGACTTGGCAATTGAATTCAGTGACGACAGAAAATCCAGTAATAAAAATCCCCATCACGATGCATTGGTGATTTCCTTGCAAGTAGCCAACTTCATGATCAATAGAGAGTTAGTCGACACATGGTCATCAGCCAACATCATCTTCCTAGCCGCCCTCACTGACATGGGAGGAGTCATCGGTCAACAGCCTTGATTGGCTTCAGTAGGGAACAAAAATTCACAATGGGGGAGATCACACTTCCAATATACGCAGGCGGGATGAACAAAATAACCAACTTTCTAGTCCTGGACTACCCTTCGGCCTACAACCTGATAATGGGACGACCATGGATTCACGACATGAGGGCCATCTCATCTACCTATCACTAGGTGTGGAAATTCCCCACCAAATGGGGTGTCCAATAAATCAGACAGACCAACTTGCTTCCAGAAGTTGCTACCAAATGACCCTAAAAGCAAAGTCCCAATCAGCATAACAATTACAGGAAGGATCTTGTCGAATCAATATTGAACCTCCCAAAGTGGAAGAGCTCGATGAGTTCCAAATCCATCCACTCTACCCAGACCATAAAGCCTAAGTGGGGGCCCACCTCGATCCCACGCTACACGCCGAGTTGATTGATTTCCTCAAGGAATGACACGACTGTTTCGCTTGGTCTCATGAAGATATGACAGGAATAGTCCCAGAAATGATTTCCCACGAGCTACATGTGGATCCAGACTACCCACCTATCAAACAAAAGAGGAGGAAGTTCACTCCAGAAAAGAACCGAGTCATCGACGAAGAAGTCCAAAATTGTTGGAAAATAGGGCCATTTGTTGGGAAGCGGCCGCGAGTACACAGCGAAAAATTAAAATTATTATGCCGCTTTCCATTTGCCCAAGACCCATTTGTTTTGATTATTCTACAAGCCTATGCATGTTAATATATATTCTAAGCATAAAACTCATAAAACATGCAAAGAACATAAACCTAAACATGCTAACTATTATAAGAACTCTAAATAAAATAAAGAAAAAAAAAACTTACTTGAACCGAAGACTCCTCCAGTCCTCCCTCCAATCTACAAGCTTTTTCTCGAACTCAGCAAGCTCTTCCACGTTCTAAAGAGCCACCCAAGTGTGTGGCCTCCAAAGATGCACACACCAAAGCCAAAACTCAATGACAAGACTACGCCTTGAGTGCACAAGTATTTTGCCCTTGGTGCTAGCCTAGGCAAATACCTCAAAACTTTTACTCGAGGTTCCTCTAGTCAATTAGACTTAAGGATCCTCAAAATCAGTGGCTTACTCTTAAACTTTAGAGTTGCTCACTTATATAAACCAAGATTTGAAAGGTTTGGTGTAAAAATTTGTGAAGAATCATTGGGTTATTTATTATATAGTGCTCCAAAGACAACAAAATTAATTAAGAATCCGATATGGGATAAAAGTTAATTTAATCTTAGCCATTGGATCTTAAATTAGTGGTTTAATAAGATTATAAAACCCTAATAAGAGTTTGGGCCGAATTGGAATTCAAAACAAATAACAAAAAAATTACTATTCACATTACTATTCACGTGAATAGTAATTTTTTTATTCCAATTCCCAAAGTGCCCCCATCGTCATTCACCAATCCCTAAGCCACTATGGAACCTCATAAATGATATGTTCAATAATTAAACACACTGAACCATTTATGAACAATTCCTACAGCAATCATATATTTTGTTATATGTATGTACTGTGCACTGTTAACCATTGATTTCGACTTTGTTGTGTGTGACCTTTTGGGTTCCTCTTAAGTTGGACATGAAATGAATCGTGATATTTTAATCGAACATAAATTATCCTCCAATCAGATGGTCGTTTGATTTCAATGACCAAGGTTGACATCTAGCAACATGCCAAGGCCCCCAAATGAGAAGGAAAGATATATATACCCATTCTGTATGCGATTTACATATGATACGGTCCCTCGCTTCACTGTATCCCCACTTATTGACCTAGGGTACGGAAAGTGTCTACCATATGGTCAAAGGTATGATGTTGATAGTGTCATGAATCATGCTAACCCAAGAATCTCACATGATTCTTCCGCTGTGGCCACAGTCTAAAGCACTTATCACACATATCAACCCGTGAACTGGAATACTACTCTTATAAGAAAATATTATCCGAGAGAGTGGCGATTCTCTGTTGTATATTTACAAACTTCATGTGTTTCAACAAATGACCCAATCATACCCTTATGACCGGATCTTTTGAACCGAAGAAGGAGAATGTCAAAGTTATTTAATCCACACATAAGATTGTAAAGACCGCAAGTCAAAAGACTAGTCATATAATCGTTACATGAAAGTTCTCACAGACACATGGGATAAACACTCCATATGAAAACTTTCAGC